>JAGDQP010046569.1:1429-15260 GCA_022664845.1 Lepisma saccharinum
TTGGGATTTCATTTGAGAGGCCACAAAAAGTAAATCCTGAAAAAAATAGCTTTTTATAAATTATTTTAGTTCGCAACCCCATATTTACGGTATTTTCCGGCCGCCATCTTTGTCCGCCGTTTTGGGGGTGAAGCGAACATGGGATTTTAGGGGACTTTTGAGATTTCATTTGGGAGGCCACAAAAAGCAAATCCTGAAAAAATTAGCTTTTTATAAATTATTTCAGCTCGCAACCCCATATTTACTGGGCTATTTATCTAAATTGTCATTGTGTACGTAAGAGAGTCTTGAACGTAACTTCTCCTTTTTGTATTAATCTTGCAGGGTTTTCTTCATCTTTCTGTGGTGATATTATTCGTTTCTGGGTGTGTGGATATTTTATAAACTGCTCGGGGTGCAAGAAGACTCTGTTCTTTTATACCTTTAAGGCTAGTTTTTCATTGTCTGGTTAACGTACAGGTTAGCTAGTAACCAACAGTTAAACTCTAACTGGTGGTTTACCCGTTTTTCAATATCTAGTTAATGCATAACCAACAGTTAAACTGAGCAAACTGGTGGTTAAGTTAACCCATACTTCTACCTCCAGTTAACGCGCTAACTGGATGGAGGTTTTAAAAGAGTTTGGCAATTGCCACCTGTGAAAGATGTTGCATATGATTTCAGATTCATCCTCTTCCGATGAAGAGGATGATAGAATTGTATTAGAACACATAAAGAAAACATCACAGTTCTTCTACCCAACTTTTTAACATCTTTTTTTTTAGTTTTTTTTTTAAATTCAGATTCAGTTAGGTGCGGTACGAAAAATATTGTTTTGTGCTGGCTGGGGCATGAAGTCAGTTTGTGTTTGCACTCCCTCAAAATGTAAAAGTTACAAGAATGATGGAAGTGTGTGGTGTTGAAACGCGATGTTTACTTATGGAGCTACAAAAATGTAAAATTTACAGAAGAAATGTAATATTTTCAATTTGTGTGTAAGCATTGAAACGGAAAATATAACGAAGGTTGTAGTGATGCAAATGTGAAAAAGCAAAAGCAGTGTCTAGGAGTTTATTTGATTTCGAGTTGAGAGTGCACATTGAGTGAATGTTAAAAGGCAGGTGCATCGCGTATAATGAAAACATGTTGTTAGGTAACTTTAACTGCCTTTGCTACTCGACATGTGTCCGTGATTTTTCTATCAAAATACGTGTCATTCATAACATGAAGTACGAATATTAAGTAGGTCGTTAGTATTCTTGCGCATACCGCCATATTTGTATTTGTTGATCAACATGAGTCGTTATTTAACAAAATAAGTTGTAGCTAGATGTTATGGCTTTGGATTTCTAGTTCTAGCTAATTGTTATGTGTGAATTATTTACAAAGGAATGAGTGGTGCTAAACGTATACATGTATCAGTAGTTGACGGAGCTGTGATCCTGAACGTAGAGAATATCCATATGATTGTGAGACAAACTCATAATATTCCCCAAACGATAATGATAATAGAAAAACGATCATATTTACTTGATGACTGGCAGCTTCCTCAAGCTATTGACCCATATGTACAAACTATACCACTCATTCCCTTGCAAATAATTATTACTGACGCTTCTATAAACTCCTAGTGCCAGAAATACGAAAAGTGTCACGAAAAGCTGTGTCATTATTATTTCGTTAAATACTCAATCCAGTTGGTCAACACACAAACATGGCGGCGTGTGAATACTAATAGCGACACTTCGATTTATGAATGACTCTACTTCTCTACGAAAAATCATGTACGTGTCGAGTGAGTGAATACGATTATTTAAGGTCAGGTTACAAAATTATGTTCATTATACGCGATGCGCATGACGTTTGTCATATACTCCATGTGCTGATTCCCAACACGCAACCACATAAACAGTCCCAACTAATTTTTGCTCTCATTTCATACTTCCATGACTCGAAGCTTCGTTAAATTTTGCAATTGAACACTTCCACTCACGTTGGAAATCTTACATTTGTGCCGAAAATTTTACATCTTTTTGTGGGTCATTAAGTAAAGTTTACCCAGCAAATAATAAAGCTAATGGAAACAAGATGATTAAATATCCCTTTACCTCACTTCGTGAATTATTTACAAGGGAATGAGTAGTGTAGAACGTACACATTGATCAGTAGCTGGCAGACGCATGGGTTCCAAAAGTGAAGTTTATCCATATGATTATGAAGCAAACATAATATTCATAAAATGATAATGAAAAACAATAATAAAATTATTAAACATTACCCTACTTTTCACCTTACCATATCCCTTTTCCTTGTGAGAGTACTAGTTGCGGGTAACAAAAAAAAAGTTTAAATATTCATATTCAATTTCAAGAAGTACATGAACTTCGCTGACTACCTGCTGTGTGTTTTTTTTATAATTACTGTGAAGTATATAAATAGAGAGATTCTGTTAGACCACCCAATGTAAAACCCCCCGAAAATTCTTGAGTACAACCTTAATTTTTTACAATTAAAAATAAATAGGAACAAAACTGCAAAACTCTTTACAAGCTCTAATTTTGGCTATACCCTCCCAAACTGAAAATCTTAATTATTTTGTTAGTTGCAACGGAGCGAAATAAAACGCATCCAAAAACCGAAGAAATTTGTTCTCTGCCTGTGAACTCTTTCATGAAAAAATCATTAATTTCAATTACTGTATTTCTTGCTTGTCATTGCTTGAAATCGCGCTCATGTTCTTCGAACTACCTGTTAAGTTCCGCTTTACTTTACTTTATGGGCCGCAAAAAACGTAAAATTTACACGTCAAATGTAGCATTCCTAACGTGCCTAGAGGTGTTCAAATCCTAAATGTAAGTTTCGAAATGAAGGTGTAAAATGAGAGAGAAATAGGGAAAGGTGCTAGGGACTATTTAGTTTCTTCCGCGTTGGGGGTTAATACATGCATTTTTTAGAAACCCATGTACATCGTGCATAATAAAAAGCATCGAACTGGACTTCAACTAACCTCTCTTGACTGGCCCGAGATACTGTCCGTGTTTTTTGTAGCAAAATACGTGTAATTCATAAGACGAAGTTTCGCCATAACTCCTCACGGGGCTATGCTTATTATATGTTGATGAACTTCATATTAATGAAATGATAATGGCATATAGCTTTTCGTAGCACTTTTTGGAAGCTGGGTTGCCGGTAGGTGTTTATAGAAGTATGTGTGGTAATTGTTTGCAAGGAAATAAAGCATATAGAGCCTTACATATAGCACGGAAGCTGCGGCCATAACTTGGAGTTTATCTATTTTCCCAGAGTGTAAACTTAATTTTGTATGGGCGATTTTTAGTAACTGAATTCGGTCCGTCACGATTATGAATGCGATGCTAATTAAAATTCAGATCCATGCACCAGCCGGGATTCGAATCCGGGACCTTCGAGTCGCTTACGTAGCCCCCCAACCCACACGGCTACCAGGTCGGCGTCACATATACGTATTTTTTTAGATAGTAACTAAACTCTTTACATATGTGTGTTTACTACCTTATTTCTTTATTCCACAAATCTCTTAATGCAATCAAACATTCATATTTCTTACTTCAGAAACTAGCGAATTTGATATGTATTTTGTTTAAAACTTACTGTGCTATCCTCTATTCTACTGTTTTCATAATTCCTTCACAACTCCCTAGATGGCGAAATAGTAGAAATCCATTGCCAACCGTCGCGCTGTTCCCACTAACCAAAAGTTAAGTAACAACCAGTTAAAAAGCAAATGAAAAACGGATATTAAAGTTAGAGTTCAGGTTAACTTTAACTATCAGTTAGTTAACTGGAAAGATAACTGGACAATGAAAAACTAGCCCTTAGAACTTTAGGAGGGTATTTTCCGTTTTCTGAACAAGGTAATATAGCTCCGCTCACCCCCTAAGGTTGCCAACTATGGGAAATAGAATTACCGGCACAGCTAACTAGCTTTGAGGGTTGCATAAACTACATTGGATAGACACAGACCCCAAGAGCACAAAAGAGTAGAAGTGCAACTTCTTGTGCAGAAAAAAGACGTAATCGAAAACCAGGATTGGTGAACAATACCTAAAATACCACATCGCACTGTAAAATATAAATATTGTTATTTAGAATACCTCAACTTGAACAGCTCAAAACTTGACGCAACTGATAAATATGATGTATTTTCCCAGATATAAGTAAACCACAATACCAGCAACTCAAAGGAAATAAGTAGAGCCATATAATGTAGGCCTACCTAAAAAATTATTACCAGAAAATTTAATCAAAAATGGGTTGAATACTCAACATAAATTGCACAGAGGGTTCTTTTTCTCAAACAGGACAAATAAAAATAAAACATCCAACAGAACGGAGAAAGGATGAGTGGCAACTGAAAACTCGGATTCCAGATCCGACTATCGTCTCTGGCAGAGATTATCATAATTCATAAATAAAATAGCGATCATATGTAAGGTCGGTGAGACTTCTGTATCAGCCACAGATTTTAATCACAAAATTGGTACAATTTTTAGCCCTACCGGTGAAATACCGACTCGGCATCCCTACCCCTGAATAATAAGAAAGGAAATTAATAAATTTTTACGAAAGAAGTTAAGAAATGTTTAATGCGCTATCCTTCTCCAGCATAGTTTAGTATTTCAGTCCTGACATTTATATAAAAGCACTATCTGTAGCTTAATATTTTATATCGCGTGCTGTTGTTCAAGATGTATTTTTTTTTTTTTTTAGAAAAGTAGTATACGCTACACAAGTATATTAAGTTGTATCTCGTTAATAAGCGGTAATAGAATAAACGATAAAATTAAGGGAAGGTGTTATATTATGAAAATAAAGGTTGACTCCGAGATTTTAGTTTTTGTTTGTTTTGTGTTTTATAGGTAGCCGCAAAATCTCTATGAAAGCCACGAGTAAGAAGGTCAACTAATGTTCAGAAAATTACCGGTCGAAATAGCGCCGGTAAAACCTTGGTACCGGTCACCGTCCCAGTAGAAAAAATACTAAAAATTCCGGCCAGACCGGTAGAATACCGGCTGGTTGGCAACCCTATCACCCCCTTAAAGAAACACTGAAAATGTTATTAATGTTGTAAACAAGATTTTGAATTGCTGAAGGCGGGACTTATAGCTTTCGTTACAACAAAGTTTAGAATAGAGTAGAGTTTCAATAGACACCAGCGATTTGAACCCGGACCAACACGCACGAAAGCAAGCATGCGAACCATTCAGCAAAGCATAGACCCAAAACAACTTATGCGATAGTATGAGATAAATTGAATTTTTAAAATGTCGGAAAAATCGATAATGGTGATTTGTTTTCAATATCAACGCTTTCTCTCTAAATGGGTGTACTATTTATAATTCCGTCATTTTTATTGAAAGAAAAGGAATTGCATTTTTATGACCTTTAGGTATCTAAGGCTGAGGCCGGGAAAAGGGGAGGGCAAAGGATGTGCAAAGGTTTCTATGTTGAAGTTGCCATCCCGGCAATTGCCTGATGTGATTCAGTAAAAACCTGGAAACCAGTCAGGATGGTGGACCGCTGGGATCGAACCCATGACCTCCCGAATACTGCGCCTACGCTCTACCACTTTTTTTTAAAAAAAAACCTCGTTTATTTAACTTTCATAGTACATCGTTTATTTATACGATTGGGACTATTTATTTTTCGTTTATTTTTCTTAACCTACTTACGGACAACGCAGTTGAAATCATATCCATGCCCGAGGCGGTATTCGAACCCGCGATCCTGGAGTCGCTAGACTACCGCACTAGCCCGCACGACCACCTGGCTCGGCACCACTGAGCTACGGCGGCTCGGTGTTGATAGAAAAGGAGAAATGAGGCGAAGTTGATAGCAGCTTGTAAGAAAACATACAATTAGCAACATAAACCTCATTACATTACCAGAAAAGAAAGGTCTGTTGACGTGATCACTTGTGAAAATATCATATTATGTGCTATGTATTGTAGTTATTAAAATGCCTTTTAGTTATTACGTTCATTAGATACACATAATATAGGGATTATTGATTCAAATTAATGTTAAATGAAACCCATACGCTAAACGCCCGATTATCCAAGCAAATGACGGAGCAGTTGACATAACCGAGAAAAGCTATTGATCCATTCCTTTTTATTTAAGGTCTTTAGGCACCTTTGGCGCAGGCCAAACAAATGATGAGAGAATTGGTAGAATGAAGAAGGTGGGTTGAAACGGGAGAACCCCGAGAAAACCCACGTACGCAGTGTTGGTCCACCTACATGGTATATGCCGGGATCGAACAGACGACACCAAGCTCCAGAAATCAAAGCTCTACAACTGAACCACGGCGGCCCCCGGGCCAGTGTTGCTCAACATTGTTTCTACACAGCATTAATATATCATAACTTACCTTCAACGTAAGTCTGTTTTCCAAACAGTGGATAATGGTGACTTTTACCTCGCGATAAATTAAGTTTATCTTTTTACCCCGCGTGAAACTCTTTTTCACGAGAATGTCAGCCGTTAGTAGGGTTGCCAACTATGGGAAATAGAATTACCGGCACAGTTAACTCTCTATGAGGTGTTGCATAAACCACAGGGGATAGAAACAGACCCCAAAAAAGCACAGAAGAGTAGAAGTGAAACTTCTTGTGCAGAAGAAAGACGTAATCGAAAACCAGGATTGGTGAACAATACCTAAAACACCACTTCCCACTGTAAAATATAAATATTGTAAACCAGAATACCTCAACTTGAACAGCTCAAAACTTGACGCAACTGATAAATATGATGTATTTTCCCAGAGAAAATATAATAACAAGTAAACCACAGTACCAGCAACTCAAAGAAAATAATTAGAGCCATATAATGTAGGCTACCTAAAAAAAATTATTACCAGAAAATTTAATCAAAAATGGGGGGAAAACTTAACATAAATTGTGCAGAGGGATAGCAAAGAAATTAATCCGCTTCTTTTAGGGCAAATAAAAATAAAACATCCAACAGACCGGGAAAAGGGTGAGTGGAAAATCTGAACTGGAAAAAGGATTCCATACCTGACTATCGTCTCTGGCAGAGATTTTCATAATTCATAAATAAAATAGAGGTCATATGTAAAGTCGATAAGACTTCTGTATCGGCCACAGATTTTAATCACAAAATTGGTACAATTTCTAGCCCTACCCCTGAATAATAAAATAAGGAAATTAATAAGATTTTACGAAAGAAGTTAAGAAATGTTTAATGCGCTATCCTTCTCCAGCATAGTTTAGTATTTCAGTTCTGAGTTATATAAAAGCACTGTCTGTAGGGTAATATTATATATCACGTGCTGTTGTTCTAGATGTAAATTTAAAAATGTACATTAAGTTATATCTCGTTAATAAGCGGTAATAGAATAAACGATAAAATTAAGGGAAGGTGTTCTATTATGAAAATAAAGGTTCATTCCGAGATTTTAGTTTTTTTTAATATGTAGCCGCAAAATCTCTATGAAATCCACGAGTACGATGGCCAACTAATGTTCAGAAAATTATCGATCGCAATAGCGCCGGTGAAAGCTTGGTACCGGTCACCGGCCCAATAGGAAAAAATACTAAAATTTCCGGCCAGACCGGTAGAATACCGGCTGGTTGGCAACCCTAGCCGTTAGCATGAAACGAACCTGTGTTGGGTATCGGGGGTTCTGTGATAGAGCGCTCACTTGAGTCACTTCTGGCGCGCGGGCTCAACCCCGTCTCATGCCATGCGGGCTTTATGGTAGATTAAGCATGGCCAACAGCAGACCCGCGGGTCGCAATGTGAGTTTCAGTGGCCCACGGCTGGATAAAAAATATTTTAAATTGTAATATGTAATCACATTAAATTTAACAACTTAACAATCAAGTAATTTATATTGTTTATCAAAGATAGTAAGTAAATAGTGGGTAAGTGCAAAATTTTAACTCGTTCTGACCTTACCACAAAGTTGCCAAAAGGCTTTAAATAAAAATTCAAATTCGAACCGTTTCGACAAGTCACAGGTTATCGAAGTACTGACCTCACAAATGGCACTGCGAGTGCGTGACTCTGTAGCCACGTAATCAAAGGAATATTACATCCCTTTCATACGAAGCCACCATGGTGTCGCAACCACGTCATCGCATAGTTCCAAATGGAGTCTTTCACACGTGGTGGCGGTCTTACCTTTGGTGGCCTGGCCAGAATTCTGGTATCCGTGTTTTGATCTGTGTCAAATTAAGTGAGTTGGAACCACTGCGCCAGCGAAAGGACAGTTGTCCAAAGTTCAGTGAGAGACAGAGGCGGAGAGTTGGTATGCGGGTTCGCTGACTGAAATGTATTACCAAATCATTCTTTCATGCTACCTTGCGCAAGCTATATCACCCCGGAAGTAGTTGTCTTCTTATTTAAAGGAGAAAAATTGGCTGACTTTCCTGCTGAAACTTCGTAACAAACGAACATGAGGTAAAATGGACGTTTATTATTCAATAAGTTTCAACTGGAAAGTTCGCCAAATTTTCTGCCTTGAATAAAAATATAACAATAGGTGACAAAAATGTAGATACGAGGTATAAACAGCGGTAGAACGACATATGCTTTCAACAAAGAACCGAGCATCGGGGAATTGTTGTACAAACATTTGACCCAAACAATAGTTTTGGAAAAGTTAGGCTTGTGTTGAATTATCCCTAGTTAATTAAAAATTTCATCTTTATAAACGTAGTGTTGCCAATCTTCAGAACATTGGAACAATCACTGATAATGAGGCGAAGTTAAGAAAAAAAGGCAATGCATCTGGTAGCACTTTTAACAGTAATCTAAGTAAAGTGTGATAAACAAATGTTCCAGGGTTTAATTCTACTTTTAAATATCCATATTTTTCGAGTACTAGTTATTTCTATACCATTCTATCTAAGGTATCCAAATTATCATAAACGGGCAAGAGATTTCGAAATGGGCCACGTTTTGCGTGTGATAAGACTGTTTTTCCTCTTTGTTGAACTTGTCCAAATATTTTTTTCTCACTGTGGGTGAGACAAAAGCTTCTTGAACCATGCCTGTCGAGATCGAGAACCGAAAATTAAAAAAAAAAAGTATTTGTCAAATAAAGCAATAGCGCAGCGGAAGGGTAAGCCGGACAGAAAGAGAACCACATTTGGAAAAGTTGGATAACTCCTCTGCATAGACTAACAGTAGTTTATGTTGTTTCCTATGTTTATTTTCTAGTAACAGCAGAAACTTTATTCTTATTAGTTAGAACATAATATGCTTTAGTGAATTTTTTAACGTTATACAAACATTGTTAAATTTTGTAATAGCTGGGCCTGGGGAAGCCTTCATAATGACTATATGTATACTATTATATGTGTTTTTTTTTTTATGAATATACAATATTTGGCAAAATCTGAATTGGATTTATATCATATGTGCCTTCTTAGACCCTCACCTGGAAACAACAACAACAAAAATTATATATACAGTATATATATATGAATGGCCCCCCAAACTTACAGAGAAATCGGCGCCCTTGTCTGTTGTGTAGTTGAATAAAAACAGTAAATCTAAATAGAGTGTAAATGAAAAGATGCACAGTCCAAACCACTGAAGCTAGAGTAGGGTTTCTCAACGTGGGGTTGCGACCCCAGGGGTTCGCGGGTTGTGTGGTAGGGGGTCGCGAAGGGAAGTGAAACAATAAACTAAATTAGGATTTGTAGGTTAAAACTAATAAATGTTTAAGTATTTTATTTTGCTTACTACTTTTATAATTACTAAAGAATGTAATTTGTTTAATAGTTTTTGGATATTTATTAGGATAAATATAATTAGGATATTTACTACCAAATGAGTAGGAGCGCCTCAGCCGGTAGCGCGTCTGAATACGAATCAGGCGGCTCGGGTTCAAATCTCGGCCAGGACGCTGGAGACTTTTCTCGCAGTGTTCCCAGCCTGACGCTCTAAGGTGCACTTAGCCTCCTATCAAATTGAGTACCAGAGTACCCTTGGTACCCCTAGGCACCTTGGAAAGGTAAATGTGGTCGAGCGTGGGACTGACCGCCCCACCTCACTTTGTACTGTAGGTCGAAAATTCGGCGCATGCGTTTCGCACAGGGGATAACGTTACCTTTTTTATTATCAAATAGAGCAAATCAACTGTCATATTTTGAATGTCCTGTTTCTGCGGGTCGCCGGCCAAAAGTGATAGTAAAAGAGGGTCGCAGGATGAAAAAGGTTCAGAAACGCTGAGCTTAGCGTGACCAGACGTCCGAATTTGGCCCGGACATTTTAATTTTTAATAGTCTTGTCCAGGTGTCCGAAATGAACTCTGTTCGGACACTGTTTTGACCGGATTTCCAAGAACGTGTACGTCAATCATAGATTTATCATGAAATAATGATACAATCAGTCGCATATGAGAATGGATTTAACCAATAGATTCTAATTAACGTGTAAAAGGATCGTGCTGAAACAAAATTGCGGTTTTTGATTACCTACTGATTTCAACAAGTCATCATATGACCAAAATATGTCATTCGCCTTTTTTGTGATTCGACCTTTTTGTCATTCGCACTTTTCATCGTTCGCTCTTCTTGTCCTTCGACCTTCTTGTGATTCGACTTTTTTGTCATTCGCTCTTTTCTCATTCGATCTTATTGTGATTCGAACTTTTTGTTATTCGCTTTTTTTGTCTTTCGCCCTTTTCATCATTCGCTCTTTTTGTCATTCGACCTTTTTGTAATTCACCCTTTCTGTGATTCGCTCTTTTGTCATTCGCCCTTTTTGTTATTCGCCCTTTCTGTGATTCGCTCTTTTTGTCATTCGCTCTTTTTGTAATTCGACCTTTTCGTTATTTGATCTTTTTGTTATTCGACCTTTCTGTCATTCGCTCTTTTTGGCATTCGATCTTTTTGTGACTCGACCTTTTTGTCATTCGCTCTTTTTGGCACTCTCCCTTTTGTTATTCGCTCTTTTTGTCATTCGCCCTTTTGGTAGTCACTCTTTTTGTTATTCGCTCTTTTGGCGTTCGCCCTTTAAGTAGTCGCTCTTTTTGCTATTCGCTATTTTTGTCATTCGCTCTTTTCCCATTCGCCCTTTCGGTAGTCGCTCTTTCTGTCATTCGCTCTTTTAGTAGGTCGCCATTTTTTTCATTCGACCTTTTTGTCATTCGCCTTATTTGTATTCGCTTTTGTGGAGTCGCTCTTTTGTCGTTCGCTCTTTTTACATTCGGTCTTTTGTCGTAAAACCCTAAACAAAGAGGCAGCCTTCTCATCACGCCTAGCTCAAGAAATTTGTAACATGTGAGGATTTTATCAGTAATCCAGCATATACTTCAAGAAGATTTTCACCTTTTATCAATGAAGTAAGATTCTGAAATACGTATTTAGCAAACCTAAGAATCCAAAATTTATATTCGTATACATTATTTATAATTAAAAGAATTTATTAACAACTGTCCTGGTTGCAATATATTAAAATTTGAAATCCCACCAATCATGTAGTTCATTGAGTTACTAAGAGATGACAGTGTGGTACTTTAGAAAATTAGATTATTTTTAATTGTTGAAAAAAATTCCTCATTTATACTTGTTCGAAAACAGTATACCCAGGGATGGATTTCGAGCCTGGCCGAGCCAGTCTAAATCCTGCTGTAGTCCGTTATACTTTCTGTTTTGCTCTGTGGATAAAAATATTACTATACAGAATCGGTCAGACTAAAATTTAAATACTGTATTAACTGAATGCAAATAACTCTCAGAAGCATTGTCATGTCAGCTAGCTTTGTGTTTACTCAGGGTTTCTTTCAGAGAAACCTCTTCTTCCCGTGAAACGGTTGTATAGCTCCGAAGAAACTTTTGAAGGCTCCAGAAAATTTGAAACCAGGGACGGATTGTACCGGCCGGGAAAACGGAAATTCCTAGGTGTTACCCAATAAAGAAGACCACTTTTGCTACTGCTTGTAGCATACCGGTATTCTAAAATTAGCCATTTTGACACACAGAACTCATGGCTAAGCTAACATCACTAACCCCGTTACAAAACAAAGAGCCATCTGTAAAATCTCTTCACTTTCTCCACTTTTATTGTTAATATCTTAAACTCGCCGAAAGCAAACGACAATTTGAAGGTTCCTTCGACGTTCACTTGGCTTCCTTTGCCCTCCTCTGGCCTCTCTTTAGAAGAGGTTAATACAACACGTTGTGAATCGTGGCTGCTATATCCTGCCAATTTTCCCCTCTGAACCAGGGAAAGGAGATTGAGTGGTAAGAGAGAGAGAAAGAGGATAAAACGCTGATAACTCTGCTCACAACTGCGGTGTACTTTATGATCACGAGGGTTGTGGGTTGCTGATGTTGAAGAACTTGACATCTTTCGATAGATTTGAAAATAATGAACGGAAAGGAAGAAAATTGTACGAACAAACGAAACTTTTTTAAAGTAAAAAACAACCCAGGTCGGTGTCATAAAACAGTGTTTTACCCATTGCCAAAGGCAGTTTAGTGCAGGATTAGTTGTAAATGGAAAATAAGGCATATTTCCCCCGCCCCTTTCCTATTCATTTCAGATCCCACCAGTCATAAGTTTATTCAAAAACATTTATTGGTTTTAAATATTTGTTCACAAGAACGAAGCGTTAAGGATGTCCCCAAATACTAGAAGTCTCATAAACCCTCTTTGTTGCTCATTTCCGACAACAATTGAATATTTTGCGCTGTTTCTATTGTCGAGACGCTATAGGCTGAGGCGTCAGGATATGGAAACGGATAAACAAACATTGTCATTGATCCTACAAATCGGAAGTATACTTTAGTAGTATATTAATTATTAGTAATAATAGGATGAAGAGAGGAATCCGCTGCAATCGCGCCGCCGCCTTGAAAGAGTCCAGGGTTCAAGTCACGCTGCCGTCCATCAGTACCCTTTGAATTCTTGGTAAGTGAGATAAATGGTTCGTTTTCTAGTGTACTTTAGAAATAGTGAAGTGTCTTTGCCCGAATATCTTCGTTAAGACCTGTAATTGTATGGTAGTTTGGTTGCTTACACTTGGTTAACTTTTTTACTGTGTCTTCATTAAACGTTAAAGTTCTTCATAAAAAATAATATGAATTACACTTTCTGTAAATTAACTACACTGTTGTGTTGTTGACAATAATAATTCAGATTATTCACTTTTAGAGCTTACATTCTTGATATAATGAATAATAAAGAACTGATTTGATGATATTTTTCACTATGATTAGAAGAATGATTTCTTCTCTGACATGAATGTTCATATTGCATCTGCTGGAAGCGATCCTACTGGTCTAAAATTAAGATAGTTTATGTATGTATCAACTTGATTTGGAGAAAAATGTCACATTCTTAAGAGATAAGATGGTGTACAAAGAAAGAAAAACAATAGCTAGAGCTGACAATTGTCTTTTTTTCCGAGGAAACTAAATAAAATGTATCCTATTTGTCTTTGTGGATGAGCTAACAACGAATGAATAGAATATGGAGAAATAATTTTTTGCTTTTTTAAGAGAGTTTAAAAGATTTTTATGTCCTAAACTGAATTTCTTTACATTCAAAGAAGAGATAATTGGCATCTGTTATGGCAAGATGATTAGCAAGAGTTATCATTTAAGCAATCGCAGGTTTGAGAATCCGTAAGATTAATTGTGAATAAATGATTGTTGGTCATTATGTGTTGTGAACGTAGTCTATTGATGAGAACTATAACTTGACGACATGATTTAGATCTATAAACCCATGGTTTATGGTTTTCAAGATGAATGTGAGGCTTATTGATTTGAGTTGAAAAGACAGGATGGTCTTGTGCCCAGTTTATGTAATGTTCGTTAATTATTTTTTT
>JAGDQP010046570.1:0-15260 GCA_022664845.1 Lepisma saccharinum
ATATTATATGTGAACGTTAAATACAAATTAAGTAAATGTTTTTATATCCAAAGTCGGATCAAGGTGCCATACAGCAAATTCACTACTCCCAAAGTTCATACAAATTCAATTTCCCCAAAGATCCTGATCTCCACGAACGATGAGTCAGTAAGATACTAAACTGTTCTTCAGTAAAGAAAACAGAAGTTCTTTCCATGGGTCTGAAATGCTTTTCTCTCTCTCTCTCTCTCGCTGGCAAATTCTATACATTTTTCATCTGATGAATGAAGTTATTATTGTCTTATTAACTAGTAGCAAAAATACTTGAGCTGACTAGTGCTCGAACTCACGTTCGTCTAGTATTGGTTTAGAAAACAAAGGTTTTAACCACCAGCTACTTTTACAACTAGAGAAATATTGCCAATATTTGTATTATTAAAATAAAAGCAGATTTAGTCACACTAAGTGGATCATTTTATACGTTAGTGATTTTAGATAAGGAAGATTAGATTGGATTTATTTCCGTCTGTTGTTTTCGTAACAGAGCAAGCCTGTGGATGCTTTTTCTAGTTTAAAATCCATATTGTCTATTTTATACGTGTAAAGGTAGTATAACAATTTAACTAACTAACTCTATGGCTTGTGGAACTCGCAAGTTTATCACCGCAGTAAGAACAGTTCGCCACTGGCTTCTATCCTTTGCAATATCAAGCCAGTTTTCATCACGAACACCTACTTCTCGAAGATCTCTTCTAATATTGTTCCCTACTACGTCTCGGTCTTCCCAATGGCCTCTTTCCATCCGGCCTTCCAACCAGGATAGAATATAATCTTCGTCCCCCCCCCTCCGAGCTACATGGCCTGCCCACCTTAGTCGTCTCGATTTCATTATTTTTACAACATCTGGTGAATCGGAGTCCGTGGAGTTCTTCATTATGCAGTCTCCTCCAGTCTCCAGCCATCTCGTCGGTTTCGGCCCGTATATCTTGCTCAAAACCTTATTTTCAAATACACGTAATTGATGTTCATCTGCTAGGGTCGTACTCCAACTTTCGCAACCGTAAAGTATTACCTGCAGGATAACCGTTTTGTATATTTTTAATTTCAATATCCTCGATATTAATCGCGATGTTAGAAGTTTTTGCACTGAATAGAAACATGCGTTACCTGATACTAAGCGACTTTTTATTTCTTCCGTGACCTCATTTTTGCTTGCTACGTATACTCCCAAGTATTTAAATTTGTTTACTTTCTCTATGACCTCATCCCTAATTCTTATGTTTTTATTTCCTTCATTCCCTGTGTTTCGGCTTGTTATCATGTATTTTGTTTTATCTATGTTTACTTGTAGATCTATCTCATCGCACGCTTCTACTAAGGCATCTGTGTTGCTTTGTAGTGCATCTATATCGTCCCCTATTAAATCTACATCATTCGCGTATACAAACAGTTGATTCAAACCATTCAATGATAGTCCCTTTTTGTCCCCTTTAATTTTTAAAATAGCATATTCTAACGCAAAGTTAAACAGTAGTGGTGACAAGGCATCGCCTTGTTTCAATCCGTTGCTAATGTTGAAACAATCTGACATATTATTATCTATCCGTACTCTGCTTATGGGGTCGCTGAGACACATCATCACTAGTTGAACCATTTTTTTCGGAATTCCAAATCGTATTAGGAACGTATATGCTTTCTTAAAATCAATGAATTGCTGATGAACCGTCGCACTGTATTCCCATTTCTTCTCCAAAATTTGTCTCAAGGCAAAAATCTGGTCCAACGTGGATATATTTCTTCTAAATCCACATTGGTGATCTCCAATTATTTGATTTACGTATACAATTAGGCGTGTTAGCAGAATATTACTTAATACCTTGTAACAAGTTGGAAGTAACGAGATTCCGCGGTAATTATTACAGTCCGATTTATCGTCTTTTTTGTAAATCGGAACTATTATTGATGTTTTCCATTCCTTTGGGAGCTCCTCCTTTCTCCATATAGCAGATATCAATTTATGTAGTTCTTTGATTAGTGCAGTTCCTCCTGCTTTAATTAATTCGGCTGGAATATTGTATATTCCTGGTGATTTGAAATTTTTCAATTTCTTTACCGACATTTCGATCTCGATCTCGCTAGGTTTGGGCATCCACGGTTCTCCGGTATGGATTTCAAATTCCTCTGTTTCTTCCCCGTTGTGTACATTAAGAAGTTTGTCGAAATAACTTTTCCACACATCAACAATTTTAGTCGGATCAGCCTGAAGATCTCCACGTTCATTTCTAATCATTCCTAACCTCGGCTAGTAACCTTTTCTTAACGAGTTTACCCCTCTGTATAGATCTCGTACGTTATTTGTCTTCCCGTTTTCCTCTATCTCCTGAATATTCTGCGTCAGATATTCTCGCTTCTTGTTTTTGAACCCGAGTGTGGTGTTTCGTTTCGCATTACTGTTGTGGTTGGTATTTGCTTCGCTTTTATTACTTAGCTATCGTTGCCTGGCTTGTTTTCGTTCCTCATGAAGCTTAAAGCATTCTTCATCAAACCAAGGTTTCTTTTTCTGTTGTTCCTTCTCACCTACGCGTTCCTTTGCTGCACTCTTAATTGTTTCACGAATTGTCTCCCACATCTTACTTACATCAATTTCATTATTATTATCATCATTATTATTACTCGAGTCGGCTAGGATTTCGAACCTATTTGAGAGTTCGAGTTGGTAATCTGCTCTTATGCTCGGATTATTTAATAGTTTCACTTCGAATTTCAGTTGTTTTAACCCCTTCCTTTCTATGTTCGCGATGCATAACTTTCCCCTTACTTTTGTGATCACTAATTGATGGTCGGTGTCACCTTCCGCTCCTCTGTACGACCTAACATCCATTATGTTGGTGTGTCTTCGTCTGTCTACTAATACGTGATCGATCTGGTTGAGAGTTTTTCCATCCGGAGATACCCATGTGTATTTGTGTATGTCTTTGTGTTCAAAGTACTTTCCCTTTACCAGTAGGTTTTCGTAATCGCGAAAGTTATCAGTCTTTCTCCATTGTTGTTGGTCTTTTCGTGAAGGCTGTATTTGCGTATAGTAGGTCTATATTTTTCTTCCCTCCCTACCTTTGCATTGAAATCACCCAATACAATTTTCGAATTATACTTCGGTAATCGGTCAAACAGTCTTTCTAGCTCATCGTAGAATATATCTTTGTCGTTATCAGTACCCACATAGACGTTTAATAAAACCGTGTTGCCCCATGGAGTACGTATCGTAACGTACGATAGTCTTTCGTTTACCAAGTAACTTCGTTTATTAAAACAGCTTTTCTTATTTATGAATATTCATTTAAGAAAACTATTATTATTTTTATTATATTCTTTGCGCCATTTTAAGATTCCTTGCGCGAATGTTAACCAAATCGTTCCCTACAAGCGACGTGCCCTACAATTAACCAATCTCATGCCAGTTACATGCTGTTACTTGTTTCTTTGCTGCTTACAGCTCAGAGCAATGGTGATCATGGACAGATGTTCAACTGTAATTACCTTGTGGGAGTTAGAGGGTTATACTGCAACTACAACTGGGAGACGAATGGGAATCCCGGCCGGTACAGCCAGGCGATGGATTCCGTAATATCGTACTACAGGTCAGACTAGCAATTTACGATCTCCTGGTCGTTCTCATGTGTCTACCGAGGCGGAAGATTCGAGATTGGTAAACGATTAGCCCGGTTAGCCCCACTAAGGACGTCTAGACAGCTAAGGGGAGCTTCCCACTTTCTTGGTAGTACGCAGACAGCGCTCCGAAGGCTTCGTCAGGTTGGATATAACGGCCATGAAGAAAAATTTCTCAGACGAACACAAAGTTTACCGTCTTGCATTTGCATATGAGAATGTGTATCGCAACTGAGAAAACGTAGCTTTCTCAGATGAATCCATATTCAAAACATCGAATGAGGGGCGCCGTTTTGTGTTTCATCTGAGGGGCACCCGATATAGCCTTGGATATGTGGCTGCTTGCAATCTACTTCATGTTGGGGTTCTATTTCCAATCGCGGTGCAGGACAGCTACACAGAATTGAAGGGCACCTGGACAGTGCTCAGTACTTGCACATCATGAGTAACATCATGATGCCATCAGTACAAGTACTTCAGCCTCATGGTATTATTCTATTCCAGCAAGACCAGTCTCCAATACATACTTCCCGTGTTGTTCAGGAATGGTTTGCAGGGCAGCCAGAGATTGATTTAATTGACTGGCCGCCTTATGGAACAGACCTAAATCCCATGGAAAATATGTGGGCAGAGGTGAAGCGTATTCTAAGGGACAGTTAGCCTGAGACAGATCCACCAAGAACTCGGGATGACCTGTGGAACCTTGTTTCGGAAGCAAGGCTGGAGGTTGGGGAAGGAGATTGATTTATCAGACATATTATAGATTCCATACCCAGAAGAATGGAATGTGTAATAAATGCAGAAGGGTCTTGGACATAATAATAGTGTCCCCCACCCCAACTCCCAAATCAGCCCTTTTTAGGGCTACCTAAACTTTCCTGAAAATGTTTTTCGTAGCAACCACTCCTTGCATCATATTTCTGTGGAATTCTACTAATAAAGAAAAAGAAAAGATCTCTCTTGGATTCGAACTCAAGACCTGACGAGTAGGAATCTTTCATTCGACCACAGAGCTAACATGAACACACCTAGAAACCCATTCTGAAGAAACACGACTTAAATTTCCGGTGTTTGATGACAATGATACTCATATCAGTTGAAAATATAGTATTAAACTTGGGATATTTCGAAACCCCGGAGTCTCGATGTAGTAAAGTTTTGAACACACTTAAAAACAAAATGACAATGAACATTTTCGAATTTACTTCCATTACTCAATTAGTGAAAGTGCGGATTTATACTGATTCTTTCCTACAACCCTGTCAAGTTGTTATGTTATTTTTCATATTTTTGATTATGGTATTTTCACTTTCTACAATTGCAAAATTCCGAAATCTCGACATTCTGGAGTTCAGTAATTGAATAATTGACTTCCTAATGCTATCTACTCGACCACCGCTGGTTCTTATACAAGATATGTCACAAAACCTCAGTTTGAAACGGTTGATTAAAAAGAAAATCATTGGGCGCGCTCTCATATAGGGTCACTTTATAAATTCTTTATTTTGCACACCTCATCAGTTTCTTTTTAATCATGCATGAATTTTTTTTTTTACATTTTAGTACGAATTGCTTAAGAAAATGATGTCTTTAAAAAGTTGTTTATACGACTGTCTCGACCGTGCAAATGAACAGCACAGGGATTGGGATAAGATAAAGATAAAATGAATTTTTTGTGTACCAAATACAAAATTGACAGGTGGAATGGAATGTTAACAACACTTGGGTGTATGCCCACAGCCAACCTGGGCTGCGTCCCCCAGCGGCTCCGCCACCCAACTCCCTTCGAACGCACTGTGCCTCCGTTGCACACCTTGCTAAGTGTGGATCCAAATACATCCTAGCTTTCAGAAGCAATTCAGAAATTCATTTATTTATACACATCCCAGGAATTATTAAACAATAAAGATGAACATATAAAAATATATATTTAAAGAAAAAAGAAGCAGAAGTGTTGTCCCGGGCGAGATTCGAACCCGAAACTTTCTACTCAAGAAGCCGACGTCTAGACCAGTAGTCCGCGAAGGCGACCTGTCAAACTGCTCTTTCGAACTTGTATTTATAGTGCATGCGTTACGTAAGAAGCCTAGTCAAATGTCTTATTTCCAATCTCTGTGCTCAACTGATGGCGTTGTCCTGGTTAATTTGCACCGCTGAGAAAGTCATTTTTATTAATTTTCTCCGGGTTATTGCGGTTTTCATACTTTTTTCTCAAGTTAATATTGTGTGGCTCAAATCATAAAGTGTTATGCAACCAGGCAAACCCATCCCGGTGCAGGCTACTATTTATTTTAGGATAAAGAAGTGTGTAATAACAAAATATTAACATTTGTTTATAAAATATATACATATATAGAAATATGTAAAAATAACGGTGGAATGTTGTCTTGTCACCCGACTTACGTAGCTGTGCAAAATTTCATTATTGCATGACGGCGGGAAATCAGTTAAATTAACGTTGCAAGTTTTGAGGACACCACGAACCTTTTTGAGCTAAAAAAACGAATGTAGAACGAACGCCTTGAAACAGATAAAAATGCTGCTTTTATTTTTCTGGTTATGTTCTACCACTTTAGAACATCCGAACAATTCATGGATATAGAATCACTAACAATACATAACATATATTTTTTCGAGCCAACTGTTGTTTTCATTTTTTCAAATTCGATTTTCAAATTTTTAACCTCTCTCAAAATCTTAATTTTACGCCTACAAATCTGTAAGTTACAAATCTTGATTGTTTTAAAAAAAGACGGTCATCGTAGGTGCTGTAGTGTATTTTTCCGATTCAAAAATTATGTTGGGAGAAAAATGGCTACCGGAAATACCTTTCTATGTAAATCCTTGATAGGATGACTCCTTATAGAAATCCAGTGTGAAAACTTACGATATCATGAAGAGTTTGTAGCGTGACAGAATGACCACTGCCAGATTTGGCTGTCTTGCCTATAAACAAATTACAAGATCCGGGTCACGCTCTACGTGGAAGATTAGCCCAAACTGGAACGAGGCTTAATCAAACAAAGACTTCCACAACCCCTGTGGCAGGGCTAAGATAAGGCATGCAGGTTACCACAGGGCGCCCCCAGCGAGCGGGCGTAAGCCACTTCCATACATCACTCATCCTACCTCCCTCCCATACCTGTACCTCAACGCAGAAAGGTTCACTGGGGTCCAGCCATCTACACCTCCCACAAACAGTGTCCCCGCCTAAATCCCCACTGACTTCAAATAAAGCCATAACCAGCACTCTGCACATACAGGAGTACTCTGCTCCTGTCTCAAAGTCTCACAGCAAGTCACCTGACCTTGCTAAATTAATATATTTATATTCACTAAACCTCGAAGCGGTTACACAGAAAATCACTAGGCTAGCAAATATCACATGATTAAATATTAATGAAGTCGCACATATGCACAGTCATTGGGGTGACAGGAGGAACACAAATTTTTATAAAGTTGTAGGTGGCTATCTCCCAGGGAACTTAACTACTAGGTTCAGGAATGGAATTTCATAGCAGCATCAAAGAATCGAAGAGCTGAACTCAAAATCGACGGCTAGGTACAAGCACCTTCAATCACAGGATCACAACAACGCAGAGAAACCGGTGACACTAAACGTAAACACTTCATCATAATGAACCCAAACTTAGCAAATGGGCCCGCATTCTAGAAGGCACCATGACACTGAACATTGGTAGCTGATACACAATATCATTGGGTTCATTTCGAGCAAACACTCAAAAAGCACTGTTATCTTCTAGTACTGAGGCCCAAGACCTTCAAGTTGAGATTTCCGCCTCACACACCAAGTCCATTCTACATAGGTGGGCTTCCATTAATTAAATAAATAGATGAGTGTAATTGCATAGTTGCACAAAATAGAAGAGAAAAAAAATAGGAAAATATAACCATCGAACCTAATCTAATTAAGTTACGTACAAGGGACAACTTACATCCGTAACACTATATGCAGTATAGGTTGATGGAAAAAAAAAGTGCAAACGAAATCCATATCCTCTCAAACAGAAATCTAACCTTGGGTAGGTCATACCACTGAACTAGGAAGAGTTCCACGTTGGATTGCAACTCGCTAATATTTAGCATGTAATAGCTTTACTATTACACAAGAATTTCAACCAACTTAAATAACAGCATAATTTCTATAGCCCAATAATTATTCTCAAGAAATTAAACATGTTCTTAAATTTTGTTGTTATTATTTTATTATAAACTTTCCTGTCAAAAATTTAACAAAACTTGCTGACATCCTTTTCAATACAGCAGACAGCTGTTTTCATCAACTAACATCAAGCATTTACAGCGTGCCAACTATATTAAAATATAACCATAGTTAAATTAATCAAAGTTTGTTAAGTTCAAATTTTGGGAAAAAAAATTATAAACAGAGTGAAGTTAACTTTTTGAATTATAAAATATATAGATAATATTACATTAATTACAAGGTGCGTTCTGTACAGACAAAATGCCCCTATTTTTCACTCATACAGAATTTTGGGTTAAAACAAAATATTAAAAGTAAAGTTCATATGGGTGAAAAATAGGCTCACTGGTACCCTCAAACAGTGCAATCACGTAACACATAACAGGCATTGTTTTAGTTCAAAATTTAGAACATTGGGCCAGAAGATAGAAATTATTTATTTAAGATTTTATCGAAACTTACTTGGTTAACATGGCTCTACCGGCCTGTGACTTAATGAACATATAACACACAAATATCGACTGTCGATTTCTTCACCCCTTCCATTTTTGAATCAAAAATAATTCCATAAAACAGATTAAGAGGGGATGAAGGATCGAGATTTCCTTTTTTTACACTTTTACATCGTCGAGAATATGTAATTATAATTACATCTTTGCCCTGTTAGCAGCCTAAAGTTCATAATATTTGTTTAGTAAGGGCTGAATTCCATTCCGAGATCATGGTTTTACAAGATTTTTGGTACTTAACTCAAAATATTAAATATTCAAAATTTCAATGTTACCAAACCTAAATTTCGCCAAAAATATTCGTGCCCAAATACTGATGGAGGAGGAGAAGGTAAGAAAATTAGGCTTTCATAACGAAAGTTCTTCCTCCACACAAAACAAAAGGTAGAAAGGAGTTAAAAGTTCAAGCTGACGGGAATTTAAATATTATCACTTGGAATTTCAACTAATAATCTTTAATAAAAAATTTAGTTTATAGAAATTTCAAAGATGGCTACCCTCTGTAGCACGAGGCACGTGGCGACATCTAAATGACGATCCAAAAAGTTGTCCAACACGTAAGTTATCTCATTATTCTTTTATTTTAAATAAACTGGAACCGACTCACCATGTAAAGAATCACATCTGATGATCGCGTTGATCACATACTTTTAATTACTTCATCGACGATATAATAAAAATTAAGAAGACGACATCTTTCAATCCATGTCGGGCAGGGTACAAACACACATGACGTCACGCGCACGCAGCACGGGAAAAACAGTCTCGAACCAAACTCACACGAGACGAAAAGAACGAAATATCGCGTGAATATCGGGATGTAGAGCGGAAATCCAGTCCCAAAAATAACAAAACGCAAAACAATTAAAATATATTCCTTAAAATAATAATGAAAAAATAATTACTAAAAATAAACATACACACTTACATACTAGATACATCAAAATAGATACTCTCGTTACTAAAGGGGGTGACGAAGGGGAGACCCGGCCATGCATTGACCATTATTTAATACCAAAAATTTAATTTCAAAGAATAAATCCCAAAGAAAAATAATAATACAAAAAAAAACTAAAATACAATTTGATACATAGAGACAGTATCATAGAGACCTCTATGAGTTGCTCTAAAGCTAGCGGCTTGGTTTTCCTCGACAACCAAGAGATGGCATCAGTGATGTTCAAACTGACACATCACAAGTTTTGTTAAAGATCTGAATTGAAAAGATTCTAATTGGTTTAAACCTTGTGATTGGTGCTTGAAATCGAGACAAGAGGTGGAAGGAGGCACAAGCCATTCCTTGGTTTATGTGGCAGTTTGTTTGATTTTATTGGTATGAGAGGACTCTGTGATAAGTTTTCTAACAAAAGTTAAAGAATACAGGGATTGTGTAATTTCCATGTGAAAAGGAAATCCTAAATTCTAGAAGTGTTGAATTGATTCTCGTTACTGATTTCTATCAGGAGATTTTGTGTATGGATAGAAATAATGTTTTATTGTGAATGTACACACGAATCCATTTTCATGAATTTGAGGAACGGTAATTCCTGGTTAACAAGAATAATTGAAAAGGAGTGAAATGAGGATAGTGAGGGGAAAATCCATAAGGTTAAATTGTTCAGAGAAAATAACAGTGAATTTTCTGTGACTCATTGTCCTTTTTTGAAATACTAAAATACCAACCTATTTAGTGAAAACCTGCAGTATCCTTTGAGAAAAGAGGTCGTATCCTTTAAATTCTGGAACGAATAAAATTTTTGTGTAATAACATTTTATTAGAATGGGTTATGATGGTTTACTGATTAAGTGAAGGATAAGCAAAGGAAAAGGAAAGTCTCGAAAAGTTTGTCTAATGACAAGGTGTGTATTTTTAAGTTATTTCTTTAATTTGATTATAGAAAATTGCTTGTTTTGGTTATAATTAAATTTTCCTTATTTTGTATAATCAAATACTCTTCTTTCTTCAGAAAAGAGGTGAATATATTAACAGGTTATTTTGTTAATGAATGAATTGTTCCTTCACAATTTTTTCCTCCTTGTTTTATAAATATTACCCAGGAACGTAATTGTCATGTTTTATGATTTTCTAATATTCACGAAAAGAAAGAATTTTTAAGAAATAAAAGCTTTATTTAAATTTTCCAAATATTTCAAATGTTTTCCTTTGAATTTAAACTTCAGGAACACCCTTTATTTGTAACTTCGAGGTTGAGAATTTTCATTAGGTGTTACCAGAGAGCCCTACTTAAGCAGACTTTTATACCAGATAATTGGTTAATAAATGATCAATTATTCCAAGAAATATATGATGAGGTTATTGCTAATAGACAATATGCTTCATACTAAAATTCTGTTATCCTCTACGTCCATATTCTTGATGACAAGAATTTTTGGTGATGTCTTAAAATGGTAAGTAAATTGCTGGAAAAGACAACACACATTACAGTGCATATCCCACTGAGATATCGCTAAACTACCGAAAAAAAGCACTAATTTATTTTGAGGTTAGGTTAGTATCTTTTGAGCCAACATTTGGTGGAGAGCCATCTTTTTTGATGGTGAATATGGTAGTATCATTTTTATTTATCACGATTCTTTCCAAGGCACTTTTCACCATCTTACCCTGCTAGGCCCTTTCCGAAATGGTGGGTGCCGTTCTTTACTCTTGTAAACATGTACGGAAACTTTAATCTCTCAAAAACCATAAAAGCTAGAGATCTTAATCAAAAACCGCTGTACAGCTCTTGAAGTATGCTTCAAAGATATAGAATCACCTTTTCTGAAAATTAATTTCTTTAATCCAATAATTAGGCTGCATAATAAGTAACGAATTGTTTATAATGTGACTTTTCACAGTTTTTTTGGAGTGAAGGGTTTCAATGAAATTCTGCAAAATTTTGTAATATTTAGACCTACCAACCGAGTGTATGCACGCAAAAAAATCATCGCCCTAAATCCTACTCCTTATATTCTACGGGTGTTAAAACATGGCCATTTGCGAAAAATGCTTAAATGTCTCAGATGGGTTCTCGTGAAAAAGTCTGAAATTTAGTATGGAGGAAACTTTGCATGACATTTCTCTAAAGTCGTTCTGATAACATCAGGTATGTACGAACCAACATACGAAAACTAAAATTTTTCTAAAATGGTGATATAACCATTTTAGAAAATTATCCAGGAATGACCCAATTTTACTATCACTAACCTAAACCAATCTAATCTTCCTTGTCTAAAATCACGAATATATAAAATGGTTCACTCAATCTGGTGTTGTATTAATAAGACAAATCTCGGCAATATTTTTTCTAGTTGTTAAAGTAGCTCATGGTTAAAACCTTTGCTTTCTAAACCAATGCCACACGGACATAGGTTGGAGCCCTGGTCAAGTTACGCACTTATTCCTTCTAGTTAATTAGCCAATAGTAACTTATCTTCATCAGATGACAAAGTATGGAATTTGCAACCAAGCCAGAGAGAGAGAGATCAAAGCCTCACCACTTCCACATGGAAAAGGCATTTCAGAGTATTTCTTTACTGAAATACAGTTTAGTCTCTTAAAGTGACACATCGTTCGTGGGGATCATGAACTTTAAGGATATTGAAATTGTCCGAACTTTGGGGATAGTGAATTTGCTGTATGGTACCTCGATCCGACTTTGGATCTAACAACATTTACTTAATTTGTATTTAACTTTCACATATAATATACCGACGTTCTGTCAACGTCCACCACTTCTCTGATGTTGTATTTCAAACATAATAATTACTTATGTCCTGAAATTCTTGTATGGATACATATAAAACTTATTATTATTATTTTATCTAATTATTCATGCTTTGAGGAATCTATAAGTACATAAAAATAAATGTTCCAGAACAGGGTTCGAACCCACGACCTCACGATAAGAAGACACGCGCTCTACCACTGAGCTAACATGAACACATCTGTCTACTTCTTTGTGATAGAACTTCTTCTGAAGAAACATGACTGAATTTTCGGTGTTCAAGACAACGACATTAATATACGCTGCAAATGCTGTTGTTTTTCTCTCCTTTCTCTTGTTTATTGTACTATGAATGCGAGGACTAAATTTGCTGTCTAGAATTTCATTGCAAATGTGCTTTTACATATGGGAACATAGGTGACAAAACGATCACGTGCTCAGATGGTTTCGAAATACTATATCATTACGTATTTCAATGAATGTTACTTTTTTCTACACTTCGTAACATTTCAACATGTCTTATTGTACTTAAAAGAAAAAAAAAACACATTTGCACAAATGTTTCCCAATGGCGAAGGTTCACCCTAAATTTCAGGGCTCGAACCTGTAATCTTTGGTTTACTGTTTCCGAGGATACCCGAAGTTGGACTTCGAGAATTTTCAACTCAAGACAGCCTAATCAATGCGGTCAACCTTTTTGGAATAGGCTGTAATCTTCTACTTTTGCAGATACTTTCTACTTTGTTATATACTGTAATAATACCTAAGTTTGAAAAAAATATCAAAAGAAACTTTCTATTACAAACAGTTTGCAAATTAAAATTAAAATTTACCTTTTAACCTCAGTGTTCTTTTTTGTAACAATCAAGTTACAATTGATCATATTCACTTGTACCAAAGATATTTACTTAGTTATTGTATTCCGTCATTTAAATATTTTTCATATCTCTTCGTGACATGCTATATCCTTCTTTAATATTTTTTATTTTCACTTAGAGTTCATTTCCATCTGTATTTTCAAATTTTGTATTGATTGCGGTCTCTAATGTGAAATGAGATAATAAAAAAAACAAAACAAATGTCAACTATTTTACACAAAGCTGATTTTTATAAAACAATACTTACAAACTAATTTTCAGTTAATCAATGGCTTAGTCTATGGATAACCGCGATATCGGAACAGCCACCTGTTCGGGTTCCCAACGCTTGCTAGTTTGAACCAACAAGCACTGAGAATCAGAACGTGGAACTTAAGACTAATTTAAGATACAGTACATATAACTATTGCCGAGGACGGTTCCGAATTTCTACATCCTCTTTCGTTACAAATAAAGGATGAAGAAATGAACTCTTAATCTATCTATTGTAAGGAAAGACCTTACAACAGTGGCAGATATCCAGCTTCCCATCGGCGTCCTGATCTGTGGTTGGAATCCAAGGTGGTAGCCACAATATGTTGATCGAAGGCCACTCTTATTCTACTATTAGTCCTTTCCAAAAAAAAAGTACTTACATAGGTCTACTTACAGTGTTACGCTCCTCAGTACTCTTCGTTCTTGATAACTTGCAAGGGGAAACGTACGTAGGATACGTATATGACTCTCATCTCTCCGTTGTAGTCCTCCCTGCGCGTCCTTATCATTCCAGTAGTGTCCTCTTCCCCTGTGGAAAAATGTGATTAATTGACCTACCTGATGTGCTGAAAGAGAAAATGTATTAGGTCTCCCTACTTGTTAAACATATCTGAGTGTACTCACGTAGTATAAATTTGCTTGTCTTATGTTTCCTTGCACTTTGTAATCAGAGCTCATAGTATCCCTTGTTTTTCATAAGTCTTCTCTTTCTGCTTTAGCTTTTTATTGTGGCCTCTTTTAAAACATTTTCCTTCCGTAGTATCAAATCACCTGTTGAGAAACTGTGTTGTTTTTTTTTTGTACTTTTGTGCTTGCAGGAAAAGCTTTATTTTTCCTCACTTACCCACTTGGGTGAAAGGGAAAATGGATTACGTATTTTACCTCTAAACATACGTCGAATGTTCCTCATTTTATTATACATTCATTGTATTTTTTTTTGCTGTTTATTGCAATATCTTCTGTTCCTGTTCTTGTCTTTTGCTCTTTATATTCTGTGGGTTATACTCTAGAATATTCTTTCTATCTCTCCAAGTCAAAACGGACTTATACGGTACAAAGTATTCCTTGTATTAGTTACTCCAAAATTAATATTCTCGGTATATTTCATTCTGTAACGATAACATGCAGTTTATTGTCATAATATTTTAATTCCTCAATACGTTTCGTATAATTCCTCAACTTTAGTTCCATTACTCTTACAATATATTGTTGGTATCTACCGTACATTTCCGCGAATTTGACGCACAATTGTTGAAAGTATTGTATTCCTCCATAATTAAATGAATCAATATTCGCATTGGATATTATATTTTTCTTTGTTAGAATGCCTCGAAGGATATTTTGGTAAATTTTTAAAGATCTGAAAACAAAGAGATTGAAACAAGATAGCTTGGCAATCTATTATTTCTATCAGGGGGGAAAATAATGTATTATTTTAAGCTTCAACAACTCAATTATGCATTTTAAAGATAATATTTTATATTTCATCATTACGAGAATACAGGACTGAATGACTCCTTCGAAATTTCAGCTTCCTCAAGGCCTTATACAAAATTGTCTTGGCACATCCGTTCTTACCTCAAAAGCACATTACTTGAGAAACCATTATTGGAATATTTTAAAAGTGTGTGTTTGCTCCAAGATGCAGTATTTAAACAAATTCGTTGTTTCAAACATGTACTTGCTGCTACAGAAATTCTCTCGAAAAAATTAATTTGATATTTTTTCTTTGAATTTTAGATTTTTGAACTATCATCTTTGCGGACAAGATTAGGAGACGATTTACAAAGTGTGACTGTAGCTCCTAGGAGATTTGTACATTAATATTATGCATCAGACCTTTCGGAAAACTCTTATTGCTTTCTCATAGATCAAAAGACAAGAGTGTGGAAAATAAAATAAAACAAAGCAGGTAGTGTGTTAGAGGTGTCAGACAGTAATACCAAAAAGTCGAGGAGAGGACAGCAAGCTGTGCGATTCAACCAAAAAAGAAGACTGGTAGGGAACAGAGATGAGCTTGTAA
>JAGDQP010046571.1:0-15260 GCA_022664845.1 Lepisma saccharinum
TCGTGGTCACTCAAGTCGACATGTACAATTGCTAGTTACATTTTTTGCCGTTAGGAGACTCTGTCATACGTCAGTGTTTCAACTCAGGTTTCGTACATCTTCACAAAATATAAATAAAAAAAATCACTAAAACAATAATAAAAATAACTAGAACACTTTCTGAAGGAATAAAGGGTAGCGTAACTACAAAATGTTCGCTACAACTTCCAAGCAACGTAGAATATTTTTCTCTGTTTCTTATACTTCATAAAAAAATGTAAACTCCGATTAACAAAAACAGTCAATAAAGGAAATTTGTAAACCTGAAAAGAAATCAAATTTATTAACATCGAACAGATACATATGTAGGACAACCAGGAAGGATGAAATGTTAATTTTACGTCTGTGTAGAAATTTTGTTCAATAATACCAGTGATTCTGTAGAATAAACAAAACGATTGTGTCACCTTCCTCTCATGGAGAACATATTATTGTAAATTGTAACACTAGTTCATAGTATTTTAAGTTTTACAGAAGCCATATTCTCGTGTTTCTCGTTTCAACATATTAAACATAGTGTTTGAGTATTTTCTTACTTTCCAGAAAAGTAAATAATGTTTCCTCCAATCAGAACATTAGAAAAAACATGTGTAGTATTAAAAATAACATTTCAATATGAATGTTTTCACAAGTCCCCAATTGTACAGTACATTGTCTCTATGTAGAAGTACGGTACATCTGGTTGGCATAATCGAAAAAATAACTTTGCCTCAAGCTGTTGCCAAACCATAATTCGATTTTTATTTTTTCCCTTCTAAAAAAAAGCTAGCGTTCCATTTCCACATTTTCAACTCGGTGCCTCTATCTCGCTAATAGTTTTAAGTTTCAGTGATGTGGCGAGGAGTTGACACTTTTTTGTCTTAATTCTTTTAATATGCTTTCCCTTCCTGATATCAGTTGAGTAGTAGTTCACACCTCGAATATTAAACAAGGGAGGTGAGGGGAACAGGATGAGATTCAATGTTCCAGGAGCATCCACACTTTTGACTTCAAGGCTAGGAGAAAAGCTACGTCATCAGAACGAGATGGACCATTCGCCGTGCTCATTACTGACACAGCTGTGGTTGACAAGAGCGACGTCGGCTCAGAGAAGGCTACCCCATTATCCAGAGTTGCTATCTGTAATGAAAAAAGTATGCAAACCAGCTAAAATCCGACAGAAAATTTCAATGTCTGTTTTGTTCTCTTCCCCTTTTCTGGAAATGTTGCTCTCCTTTTTTGTGGTCCAGAGTTCCTCGAAATATGATCCAATGGAATCTCAGCTCAGAGCCCATTTTAAATATCCTTGGTAAAGATGGCATTGCTTGATTAAATGTTTGTATGTCAGCTGTGTAGATGGATGACAAAGTAAAACCCATGGTGTGGAATATGAAAATTACGTGAAACTAAAATCCCAGCTAAAATTTTGAAGAACAAGATCCCATAAGGGACAACAATGTTTTTAGCTAAATATTTTCTACAGCTTCTTCCACGCCTTCTCATCGCACTGTTCAGGTAGGGGAGACGGGGCTACTTGCAACAATTTTTACATTTTTCGCAATTAACGCCAAAATATGGGCTCCAGAAACTCAAAATTTCTGTGGTATATTCTGTTGTCCTTCCTTTAAACCATATCTAACTTTGGTTGCATTAACTTCCTAGGGGAGTGAGTAACTCTGAAAGGAAGCAGAAAGGTTCACATGTTGCAAATAGTCCCATATACTGGACATGTTGCAACACTGCATGGGGCAGGTTGCAACAGCAACAAATATTGAAAAGTATAGTTTTATTGAAAGACTATTTATAGTATATTACCTCATATTTATATATAAGAATACTATTTCACTGACTATGCATAGCCTACTTTCAATAAAGCAAGAAAAATGAAATAGAATGATATAAAACTATTATATGCCTGCTAACAAGACTACTTATACTAAATCAAAGAGTTAAAACTGATCATCCATACGTTTACATTCGACAGTGATGTACACTGTAAAAAGTGGAAACACGAAATGGATTAAAGTTACTCCGCTTTATGGAGAAATAAAAATAAAATAATAGCGTTTTGTTGTATTTACCCTTAAACGTGGATATAGTATAAGCCTTTTAGTGGAAAGATTTTTAAATTTAACTCCATTTTAAAGTTTAATATTTTCTTTGTAATAGCTTAACGTTAACTGAAAATGGGTTGAAAATGGCCAAAGTGATTTGTCCGTGAACGTTCAACATATTTTACGCTTGACACTCGGTCATTTTCTAATCGAAGTGTAAGCTAAACTGGCAATTTTGAGGTTACGTACTTTTGTGGATGAAGTTTAAACTTTAGTTGGATATTCTATAATCCAGTAACAGGAGTAACATTACTTGCTTGTCACTGAACGCCCCGCCATTTAGAGTGTTTATATTGCCTTTACACTGTGAAGAGTAAACAGTTCACTGGTGGACCGAGAACGGCAAGGATTGTATTGGCGGAAAGAGAAATTAAGTTAGGTATAAATCTTTACACTGTAGGAAACGTATCTCTCCTTTTCTCACGAGACATTCCTCGTAGTAAAATCATAAACGTGTTAATGATTAACCTCCTTCGCAGTAAGACCCTAGGTATAGATATCACTCGGAAAGCCAGAAGCACCAACTGCCTCCGCAGCTAAGTGACAAGAGCGTCTGACCAGTGTGCTGGTGAACCCTGGATCGAAACCCGACCACTTTAACTTATTTTTTTTATTTTAAAGGAATATTACCTTTTATTCTTTTTTACTTTAAAAAATCTACTTTTCTGCTTGAATGAAATACGTTGGAACAGTCAACACGCATTTTACATGCATATATACACGAATTTTGAAAGTTTACAGAAAGTAAAACATTCAACCGAAAACTGGCTGAATGTAAGTTAATTAAAAAAGTGGAGGCAGCTCAGCTGCCTCTATTTTTTGGATGAACGTTGTGTCTCCTAGTTTTACAGTGTATGGCAATCTTTCAGTAAGTATTACCATCTCAAAGAAATGTCTTACTCATCATCATCATACAGACTGACCACTCAAGTGGAGTTAACGCAACTGAAAAATGTTGCAACTACCCATTAGTATATGTCGTTATGCTTTTCTACACGATCGCCATTTAAGCAGCTCTGTAGGATCAAAAACATCTGCATATTATAGTTGAATAATACAGTATTTATCGTAAAAATTACAAAATCCCATACAATAACACAATTCCGAAATGTTCACTACGATCCTACTTCTGTAGAAATTACTTACCTAAGTGAAAAATGATTTTTTCTTCTAAAAAATCTGAAACCAAAACGATTGTATTGTCTTCGTCTTCAAATAGCATGTAACAACTCACTGCACAATGGCGCCTCAGAACCGCCATGTGCGTTCTCTTACTCTGCGCGCACGCCAGAGAACAAGCAGTGTTGCCACTAACCCGCTGTTGCAACTAACCCCAGTTTCCCCTACCATTGCCCTGAGACAGAAATTAGAGATGAAGAATGCCTTTCGTGTTTCATAAAACAATGACCTCTATCTAAAAGTGATACTGGACTAAACGATGTCATTAGAAATTTAATGAATATTTGAAGCCAGGAAGCGGAGGGAAAGTTAATCTGGATCGTCCACTTCCAGTCTAAGCTAATGTTGACCAAAATTTTAATTCTCAGCTTTTTACTCTTCTTATCGCTGTGTCGCCCGTTTTTCATGTATGTTTTAATTCTTACAAAAAACGAAAATAAAAATTAACGACACGTAGTATCCCCAGTATCACACATACTTTACAAATACGTGGATCAAACGTTAATGCCGAAACGTAAATTTAACTTTGTAAATGCACAGAAATGTCTACCTGTTCAACGGTTTGTTGGAAGTTGAATAATGATTGAGAAGAAGCAGGTTGAAATCAAGAAGCAGACGATGAAGAAACGAGTTCAGTTGGTCAAAATAGAGCATGATTCTGTCTATTGGTATACACATTTAGCTTAATTGTGTCCGTTTGCTTTTACCACGATATACATAATTAATTTTCCAACAGTAAATTATCCAAAGGTCTGTGTGAGATTCGAAACTGGAACGTTCCGTACGTGTTCGTTGGTAGCTCGACACGTTACCACTTATCCACGGAGTGGGCTTGTGAATCACTACTCTTTTACTATTCCCTTTACGTTACGAAGACGTAAACGGCAGTCTTAAATGCATTTGCCACAAATCCAGACAGGTCGTTTTACCATCATGTAAGAATAAGAATAAAGAATAAGTTCCTTCTTTTTTTTGTTATGTGATTTTTTCTTCTTTAACACTTTGAACATCGCTGGACTATTAAATTTGTATTACTCAATAAGTGTAATATGTCACCTTAGAAAAACGCATATAAAGAGAAATCTATGTCATATGAAAAGGAAAATCGAAACATTTCACATGAACGCCCTATTAACCAAATTAAAGTTTGTTGAAATATTGTTTAAATTCAATCTGTTTTCAACATGCAAACGAGAACATGAGAAACTTAGTTCATTTTATTCTATTCGCTTGTAAGCACAATTTTTAGGCAATTAACTTGGAAAGATAGTATAGGGCACAGTTCAATATAATAGTTAAAAACACGTCACATTAACGTCCTATCAACGGAATCAAATTTTCGTTGGGATATAGATTGAAATTCAATGTTTATTCAACATGCAAAAGAAGACACAAAATAATAGTTAATGGTATTGAATTAGCTTTTAATTACAAATTTTACTTCATTAAATTAGAAAGAATCCCATGAAACGAAATCTATACCATAGTTGAAAATAACAGTTGATTCCACGTTGAAATAACATCTTATAAACAATATGAAGTGTTTATTGAAATATGATTTAAAATTAAACGTAATTTTTCTACCGATAACGGTTAATCAACGAAATAAACAATAAATCAACGTTCAAAACACGCTTGTGTGCTATTGGGGTATTATATGCATAGCCCGGTACGTGCATACCTCTATAATTAAGATATAAGTCAAAAGACAGACCGCAGAGTGAATAGAAGCCGAACAAACTGAGTTAGAAATGCTAATTTGATCCATATTGGTTTATACTGCATTGGATGATCAAAGTTAAATGTTTGCTCTGACGTTTATCTCTCGACACTAGCCGATCACTCCAATATTGTTACATAAAGATCGTAGTAATAAAATGAACATCATGAGTTGCACTCGCATGTTTTTTCCCAGTATAACAATTTTTTTCTGAGAAGGTGGGGAACAACTCAAACACTTTGCCAAAGCAAAGCCTAGCGTAGAAATGATAGGGAGGAATTGGTTTAGTCAAAAACATTTTTGTGTAAATGAAACGTGCTTTCATTGGAAGTCGCTTTATAAAAAGTGGAAACGATTTTATCAAAAACAGAATAGAGAAAACACCACCGTAATCTATATATATAAAAATTGAAGTCCTGACTGACATATCAACTCCCAGGACAAACGGTTTAAGCTGGAAACATATTTTTTTTTTTACGTTACATAGTTTTCGTGACTTAAGGCAGCAATAAGGAAGGATATTTGGAAATTCGGCTTCAAAAGAGGTGAAATGGAGTTGCAATTATTTTAATATGTAGTGCCCACATCTCGGTATCTCTTAAGTCTACAAAGAAGAAATTTGATATTTACACTTTTCTTTTAAAATAATTAGACACGTGTTTCACAGTTATTTGTCATTGGCCATAGAAGGGGAGAAAGCAGTGTGTTTTCTTAATATAACTTTACTGACTGACATATCAACGTCCAGGTCAAACGGCTTAAGCTAGGAACTTGAGATGTATGTCTAGTAAGTCTTTAATTAACGTATTTCAAGGACGTTCGGTAAGGAAGCAAAAGATGGGCATTTTTCAAAAGTAGAAATGAAAAAAGTAATTTATTTGGATAACAAAGAGAAAAAAGTTTCTGCTCTAAGATGGGATCGAACCCACTACCTTTAAGATAGCTGTCCTGTGGTCTATTCAGTACACCATACAGCTCGATATTTGAATACGGATTCCGAGTAGCTTTTGTAATTATGAGAATAAGCTTATACAATCTATATATAAAAACAGAAGTCCTGATTGACATATCAACGCCTAGGCCAATGGATTATGCTAGAAACTTGAAGTGTATATAGCACATAGGTTTTATGACGTAAGGAAAGAAGGGAATTTGGAAATCTGGCTTGGAAAGGTCAAAAAGCTTGTTGCAACAGACTTTTCCGATAGTTCCAAAGGAACGTGTGCCGATGAAGTATAGGCGTTCATCAAGTCTTCATACTTATGACCTCTTATCAACAAATTGTGCCCTAAGGAGATTGTGAGAGATTACACAAATTGTGACATGGCGGCAGGAAAATTTTCTGATATCCTTCTCAAAATTTGTGATGGAGTGTTTTCTACTTTTAGGGCAAAATACATTCACCTCATCATCTAGCTCAGTTCCTATCCAATGTAACAGATCTTAGATCCAACATTTATTCCGATATGCAGAATTTTCGAGAGAAACCCATGGCATAGTTATGTTAGTGTGCCATTTTAACACCTAAAAACAATACGGCAGCAGCAATAAATAAAATTCTCTTAGATTCTTTCGACGCTGAACAAATGAAGTACCGGTCCGTAGACCCGGCAGTTCAGAGTGTTGATGTGATTCACTTCGCCGTAGAGTTTCTAAATACATAAAATCCTCCAGGCCTCCCCGGACATAAACTTCTCCTAAAAGTGGGAATACCTGTAATGATGTTGAGAAATCTCAACTCGCCTAAACTTGGCAATGGTACCAGTTTACGGGTACAAGCTCTCCATAGGAATGTGATCTATTCTACGGTTCTGTCAGTGTACTGGTTCTGCTCAAGAAGAATCAGTGCTCATAACACGAATACCGCTCATACCATCCGAGTATCCATTTGATTTTAAAAGGCTACAGTTTTCCTTACAAATCTGTTTCGCAATGACTATAAATAAATCCCAGGGGCAGACTCCCAAGATAGCAGGGATTCACTTAAAGGAGGATAGCTTATCACATGGCCAGTTTTACGTCACGTGCACTGAGGTAAGCTCTTCCAACGGTTTGATTATTCTAGCACAAGGTCTACAAGTATAGCTTATAAAGAAGTCCTTCAGTCGCTTGCTATGAAAAATATAAACATTAATATTTCGAACATATTTTTCTCTCATTTTAACATAACTGTATGAACTGTATCTCCATACCATTAGTCTTGAAAGGAATATAATTTAGTAGAAAAATTCAGTAAAAAGTAAGTATTAAGAATAATAAGGGTAACAAGAAAAAAAAAAGAACAAGAAGAACCTTGCCAATTCCTGAAATCTCCGCGAGCGAAGCCTCGGGCAACTGCTAGTGGCATATAAAATCTCTCAACTTGTCATTGCAGACCAGGGAGAGAGAAACTTTGTAAATCAAAATTTATCTTACAGGATCACCAACCTCCCACATTATGTTCAGAATTACCGTTCTGAGCATTTCAAAATAGTTTTGTAAACTTTCTAATAGGGTAATTTGAATAGATCGAATATAAAGCTTTAGATATACGTATGTCACTTATGAAATGTGTCTACTATCAAGGTTATCAGGTTGGATAATTGAGACTGAATATTGTAACTGCGAGATGAATAGTCAGATGCTTTGGTTCGACAAATTCAATGCAACGCACTATAATTACACGTATTGTACGAACTAGAACATTTCAACAACTTTCAAGTGTTAGATGGATTTCGATATCGACAGTTCACTTAAAATAATATTTGTCCTAATCTTTGGTTCCCTTCCGTAGAGAAATCTCTGCAAAACGCACAGAACAGAAATAGATTTGGCAGCATACACTTATAAAATCTCCTGGCACAAAAAAAAAAAAGAAAAAAAAGAAAAGCACAAAACCTTCACCAAAAATGCTCTTTATGTGAACTTACTGAAAAATTGTGAGTTTTTTGTGTGCTCAATGTGTGTTCTTATTGGCTTCTTACCATTAGTGCATATTTTGAACACATAAATTCATATCTACAGAAGTTCACATTATCCAGAGCACGTTTTCAGATATATTTTTAGTACATTTGCTACTATTAAGTGAAATTTTTATGCATGAATTAGGTATCAGCACACCAAAAGTTCGTATGTTTTGCACTACAAATTTCGTGTAGTTCATATTAATTTCACTAAAAACGTGGTAAAACTGGAACATATTGTAAACTTTTTTTCGGGACATATTGTGTACTTTAAGTAAACTTTCATTTTCAGTATGGATGCAGATGATCATAATCTTTCAAACAACTGTTACTGTCCATGATGTGTTTCTCTTTGTAGAATTTCTAAAAAAAAGTTTTGGGAGAAAGTAAGTTCAGTGCGATGGCTCTAACATGATTTTGTTTACTGTTATTCATTAAAATTGAATTCAACCTACTGGTGTTATAACTATTGAAATGTACATTAAAAATATAGGTAACCCGACCTCCTGGTACTGTGATTCAGGTTCGTAGGCAGGATTTCCTTCAGGGCACTCTGAAAAATCATTATTTATCATCTGTTCAAATATGTATAAGGTGCCTTCGTGTCAGTAATTTTTAGTGGATCGTTAGCTTTTAAGGTATTTGCCGATGTGCAATAAAGGTAAATATTATAGTTGAGGACTTGCCTTTTGGAAACTTACGCTGTCTCCTTTTCGCAAAGATTTTATGGGATCAAAATGGCTGATAAAAAGAAAGATCAAATTAAATAATTTGATAATTCGAAACACTAATTCCTTAGATAATGCGAAAAAGCATCATTGTAATTAATTTTAAAGAACCTGATTTTCACCTGCCTCAAAATGTTATTTAGGACATCCACGGGAATTCAACACACCTTCTGTACCTCACCACCTTCTCTGTTTTTGTTTATTGCTTGTGCCCGTGTATTATGTCATTTTTTAGATTCTTTGACGCAGTGGTTTGGTTCTATTAGCGTTCAAAAATCACACGAAAAGTCATTGGCGCGTTGTTAATTTACAACATTTCGTATTACGTATCAATGGCTAGTGCTAGAGAGCTCAGAGAGGACTCATTTCAAATCCCTTCTAATAAGCTTTCGTTTAATACGTCATTTGATAGAATTCCAAAAAAAGAAAACGTTTGTACCCCAAAAATTATCCCGACATTTTCAAATTTGATTTTCTCAAACTCAGACATCTCAAAAACTTTCAAAATTTTCTTAAATGTTAGTCATGCTTCCTTACACGAAAATTATGACTTGAGACGATAAGGGATAGCGAGATAAAAACATTTTCTTCGTATCACTGTAGAGAAAGCACATTTATGGTACATATTAAGAATATGAATTTTATTTATGGGCTTTTGCGTTAGGCATCTATGGCTTAGGCTGGTATAGGGTAGGGAAAAGATGCAAGAAGAAGTCGGCTAGAACCTAAGTTCAGGGTACCATCCTGATATTTGCCTGTGTGATTGACAAAAAACCCTGGGCCCACTTTATGAGTGTTGCAAAATAACTCCGACAAAACCGCCTTGCGAGACTCCTGACATGAATATAAAAAGGAGAAACAAGCATAGAGCATCAAGGATCTACAAACGGTTCGTTAAGGGTCCTGCAGTTCGTCGAGAGCGTGGGAATTTGAACTTTAAAACTTAATATTTCCAATACCATTAAAAGTAGAATTGAGTCGCCATGCTACCCTTGAAGACTTGAAAGCTGCTTTATCCAAACTATACACAATTCTAAATTATGCAAGGAATCCCCGAAGAAAATAGGGAAATTCCATTCGCCGAAGTAAATAGTGAATCGAAACAAGTATGAATGAGACTTTCCGTATCTGTACAGATGATAGATGCAATTACCGACATCTAATAGGACAATGACACACAGTGAGGTCGATTCCGAAAAAAAGCTGGCCAAAAGTCCAAGAAAAGTAACTAGTTAGGAATTTTTTCATGTTGGGCTTGTACATCTTTAATGGTCAGAAATTACTTATGAAAGTGTTTGTTTCCTTTTACCTGTCCCAGAATAGTAGTCGCCAAGCTACCTTTTCTCGATTGACATCGATTCTGTTACTGAGTCAGTAAACGACGCACGTGTTGAAAGTTGTATAAAAACATTAGATGGAAGGAGATCATAATAAAATAAAATAGAATCAACGTCTGAAGGTACGTAGAATATACAAAAGATTACGGAATAATGATTTATCAAATATAAATTATTCGTGAAACAATAACTATTATTGATTTTTATTAATTGAACTCTTTAAAATTCGATATGCTATTATAAAAATGTTGTGTTGTTCCGTTTTGTTCCGCTGTTAGATTTTTTTAAGTTATAGTCAAATGTATTAAGTGGAATTCATGGAAAGTGCTTTAATGCTTATTTGCAGTATGCCGTTCTGTGCACAAGAATCTGTTATATTTTTTCAAGGAGAGAACATTTTAAAACTCTATCTGTGCTTTAGCACAGACCTTATGGTATTTCGGTCAATTTTAAGCCTGTGAGCACGGCCGGGTTTATGGGTCTAGGGGCCCTTGAGTCATGACTTCCAGCATCCTCACCTGTCCCTGTTCCCTGTCCACCATATCCCCGTCCTTTTCCACTTCCCACCTTTACTTCACTTGTGTACTTCCTACTATTGAATACTGTTCATCTATCTGGTCTATGGCTTGTGAAACCAATTTATCTAAATTGCACAAAGTCCAAAATTTCTTTATCCGCATTGTACAACACAGGGTACCCAACCTCCAACACAAATCGAACGTAGACATTTTGAATTCTCTTGACTTAAAAATCATAGACACACGAAGAAAATTAAATGACTTAAAATTTCTTAATAAAATAATGCAAGGCATACTCAGGACCAACGACCTTCTTCCACTTTTTAACCTAAGAGTACCCAGACAAAATTCTCGTTCACACCATCATTTCTACCTCTCAAAACCGAGATTGTGTTTGGTCCGGCGATCTCTTGTATATAGATTATCACATTTTTACAATACTCTTCTTTCGCCACCAGATTTCTGCTTCAGTAAAAGTAAATTTCTAAAGGCTTGTTATATGAATCTAGAATGAATGAATTAAAAAAAAAATGTTTCCTATTGTATAAGTCTTTGTTGTTATATTATTATCATTGTTGTTATTGTTTGTTACAATAAATAATAAATAAATTACTCTCCTGCGTTCTCTCGCCTTTTAATCATAATAACGAGATAATAATTATTGAACTCTGCTAACGTGGTTATTTACAAAATACGGTTCAATAATAATAATAATAATAATAAAATAATGACATTAAATACATAGTCCTGTAATGAGCAAATGTAATTAAATTACTGTATGCTACTTCGTGAAGACTTGCTAATTACACTCAAGAAGAAGGTAATACAAACTATTTTTATTCACAAAAAACACTTCAAAGTATTTTTTTAGACAAATCAAGAGTATTAATGATACATAAATACAATTAGTAATTATTGTCCATAAAATATAATTTTAATTAGCTTGAAGATAATTTTCGCTATATTTAATACTTTGAATACGTAGGCAGACTTTTGACAGTTATATCCAGAAGATATAAGGTCAAGTTAGGGAGAAAAATAAGGTTTGTTTCTACTTTCATAAAAGACAGAGTAGGATATTAAAAAAAAAAAATCTTTAGCCATCTTTAGATTAGACCGGGATAGGGTATGGGAGGGTAATTGTCTTAGTTAAGGTACCATTCCGACGTCCGTGTGGTGACACTCAAGGAAACTGGAAAATCTCAGTCATTACTGTCGGCAGTAGTATTCGAATGCACGGTACGTACCCATTGCGGACCCGAAAAGACAGGGGAGGTTTTCCTCATACACAATAATCTACTGTAAATTACGCCTTCATGTATAATGAATATGAAGTGATTAAAAGCAAAGTACGGTATATATTGTCCATTGCTAGGGGTATAGGGGACTGTCACGTCCTATATGTAGCATTGACTAAAAAGTATATTGGTGTGTACAAAGGTAAAAATAGAGTAAGTAATATTCCTAACACAAGCACTAATGTTTGTTTCAATAATTCAAATGTTTTATTTACTTAACTTTAAATTACCTAAGGCAGTTATGTTCGACAGGTCCCCTGGGTCAAAGGTGATAGTTTTTGCCTTTTACCCTACATGGTACTTAATGTTTTACTAAGTATTTTTTCGTATTCAATCAATTTCTAATTTATCTTTGTAAAATGCGTTCTTGTAAAAGTTGCACCCCTAAGTCCCGGCCTAATGGACCTAGTGGTAATTCCAGCCCTGCCTGTGAGCCTTATACCAGGTGCGTAAATATGAAACCGGAATTTATGTACAGAAAACACACAGTGATTGGATGACAATGCTAAGAACTATTTTATTCGAAGTATTGGCCATCGCTAGCGATACATTTCTGCCATCGTTCCGGCAATGTTTGGATGCCAGACCAAAAAACTGTGCCTCTTGTGCTGCGAACCAGTCATCAAGCCATTTTCGTACATTTTCGTAAGATGTGAAGCTTTGGTCAGCAAGTGCGTGTCCCATGGATTCAAATAAGTGAAAATCGGAAGGCGCCAAGTCTGGTGAGTAAGCCGTATGCAGAAGGATTTCCCAGCCAAACGTCGCGATCGTTTCCTTGACCGGCTTTGCTGTGAGGGAGGGTGCATTATCGTGAAGCACAATCACTTTATGTTGTCTTTGGTCATATTCTGATCGTTTTTCACGCAAATCCTGATGCAAATCGATAACTTGTTGTCGGCAACGTTGGGTATTAACGGTTTCGCCACATTTTAGCAGTGCATAATAGATCACTCTCTTCTGATCCCACCAAACACAAAGCATTGTCTTCCGTCCATAGCGATTTGGTCTTGCAGTCGATGTCGCCGGTTCTCCTGGAGTTACCCATGTACTTTTACGCTTTGGATTCTCGAAATAGATCCACTTTTCGTCACCAGTCACAATTCGATGGAAAAATTATTTCCTTTTGTACCTGGCGAGCAGAATTTTGCAAGTGGTTTTTCGGTTTTCCTGCTGTCCTTCAGTCAATGCATGTGGAACCCATTTTCTCACCTTCTGAATCTTGCCCATGGCTTTTAAACGTATGAAAACTGCTTCTCGTGTCACATTTAATTGATCCGTGAGTTGTTGTTGCGTTTGGACGTCATCCACATCCAACAAAGCTTGCAATTCGCTGTCTGCAAACTTTTCCGGTGGTCTTCCACGTTCTTCGTTTCTCACGTCAAAATCGCCACTTTTAAATTTTGTAAATCACGCATATCACTGTGACTTACCAAGAGCATGATCACCTTAAGCTTCGACAAGCATGCGATGCGATTCTGCAGCAGTTTTCTTCAAATGGTAACAAAGAATCAATGGTGTCCGCACATCGTAGTTTGTAGGTACAAATACGCCATGTTCAACGCTATTAAACACTACACTATGACATGAAACTTGTCTGGTTGTGAGTTGCAAATCGTTATCAGCAGTCAAAACAAGCAAGTGGCGCCAAGGACGCAGTTTTAGGGCAACCACAGTGACAGCTAACGCTATCTATGCACAAATTCCGGTTTAGTATTTACACACCTGGTAGACTAGCGGCGAAATCGAGTTATGGGGCGCTTAGGTGGTACAACATGTTACAGACTGTCAACTCATATATTTTGTTTTATGGGTCCCTAGGGACCATGAAATGGCTTGTTGGCTTTCTTGAACTTCTAAAATCACGTCTGGAGCCGCAATTTTGTAAAATGGCAGCAGTTTTAATGTACACGCTATTTATACGTGAAAGTCGTCCAATATATGCATATTTGATATTTTTTGTATGTTTTGATGTTGAACAAGTTAGGACAAATTGTTTAAATGTGATGCTATGCCGCACAAAATATATATTCAATATTGCGGCTAATAATTTTCAAAATTGAGGCCATATTATTTACTTTTTAACCTAGCCAAGTTTGGTATCAAACAGTATGTTTAAAAGGGTTCCAAATTCGATAAAGATGTTTAAAATGCAGCCAAAATTATCTAAAGTAAAACATATCAAAATTTGATCATCAATTTACAATCAGACACATGTTTTTACTACTGATTCAATTTCAATACCTTTTTCAGAAATCGCTGCTACATTGGTATTAGTGTGGTAATACATCAAGGTACTAGGTCAAAGGTACTCGATCAAAGGTACTTGTTGATCTAATGCATAAAGCGGGAAATACTATAAGTTATGATGAGGTTCGGCGTATCGACACAACATTAGCAAAAAATTAATGTGAAAACCTTGCTCTGAATGGAAATATAAAGATTCTTTCTAGTCTTCAAGCAGGCAAATTTGTTCACTTCGCTGCAGATAATATTGATTTTATTGAAGAGACTCTCGGTGGTGACGGAGCCTTCTATGCAACGCAGGTGGTGGCATATTGAGTCTTCAGTAGAGTTAAATCTTTGCAAATTCCTAACATTTCGCTTACCAAATAATGGAAGCACCTCATGGGGACAGGTCAGATCAATTCCCGTATATTCACCTAGATTACTGAAGTTTATTGGTTCACAAATAGTGAAACTGAGGAAGCTGATAAGGCACTTGCACAAGACATTGACTGGGTACTTTTCAGAATTAGCGACCAACACGCTTAGGAGGTTCCTTCACGGACAGGTTTCTTGTCCTCTGCATCGACCAAACATAGTTTAACAAATGTGGAATGTATTCCAATTATCAATGATGCTGCTCATGAGTAAATGTATTCCAATTATCAATGATTTCGCATATTTGCATATTGCTATTTTGATGAATATTCGATAATCTGCATGACTGGGCTGTTTACAATTGAATTGTAGGGATTTTATTGAACATATAACGACATATTTTAGCTGTACGTACATATTTTGCTAGTTAGTGAATATACTAGCATATTTCCATAAAGTTTTAAATATGAACTTTTGTAAAACACTTTTACCTATTTACGGAATTGAAACTCTCCGAGAGTTATTAACCGTTATTTAAAGCCCTACGATGCCCGAAGGAAAAGCATGATAGACGCCAAGCTGACATTACAGCTGTTCGAAAACCAGAGTATGGAACATACCGACAAAGAAAGATATTTATCTTTCAAAGCATCTAGTATAGTGGCGACTGGGATTAGGTTTACATCGGCACTGAAACAAACTGTTGGTTTCACTCCAATTGTCCCCCGCCTCTCAACTTTTCTCTTGATTGTTCTTTGCTTGGTTACCTTATCTTCATTACACGTGTTTGAGGGAAGAGAGGAAA
>JAGDQP010046572.1:430-11493 GCA_022664845.1 Lepisma saccharinum
TAACACAACCGAATCTTCTAGTATAGAACATTTCGAATATCACGTTATTCTGGTAGATCTTTAGTAATGCCCTACTGCGTGGATGTATAACATAATCAAAGCAAGTGTAGATTTTGATTAATAGCAGTAGTGCAAATGTACATTTGGACTGACATTTGTTCATGCAGGTCTGTGTACGTAAACCGATTAAAAATTTGATTTGATGCCTTTGAGGGCATTAACGTCACTTCGATCATTTCAACCATGAATTATTTACTCGTTTGTCACAATTGAAACTACTAAAAAAATGATTTCTTTTCGAAATAAAAAAATGATTTCTATATATTTTGATATTACGAATTCTGGACTTTTGTAACTTGAAAAACAACATGTGTTAATAGCGGTTGTGCCTGTCATACATCTTAATAGAGTCTAAAGCTCAATGATGTTGGCCTAGGAGACAGATAAGTAGTATTCTTTCGAACGAATTCATTAGGAATCAAACATAATGTAACCCAACTTATTCGATGTTACTCAATGGAAAATAGGTTTTACGTTTTTTTCTCCTAAAGATCTGATTCAAACTCATATGAAATTTTACTCGTATGGAGTTAAGATAAGGAGAAGAGAGCGCTTAAGAATGAAGTAAGAACGAGCTTTTGCTGGCAACTGAAAATGAAGTAGTTTTAAATGATATTCGATCACTGATGTTCTGCGTCTTTTATTTCTTCGTTCCTCTGCGCTGCGATGATATTTACTTCTGCTCATGGTTTGCTTTTCTTTCTGCATCTCTTATGAGTATTTTGCTTGATCTTAAGAATGCGGAATGTTTTGTAAACGTAAATATTGTTTAAGCTTTTTCCTTGAAACAGGCATATATTGTGTATTACATGCAATTCGCCGTGCTACTGTCTGTGTGGCTTATGTAAAGATCTTAGTATCTTCGCATGTTTAGTTCACGTGTACTTTTATGTGTGACCTCCTACCTCCGCGCAGCCACCGCCTTTTACAGTTTGCTTTGCCGTCACTGTCAACTTCAGTTGACTTTTCGTTGCTTTTCCCAGTCCTATTTTACCATGCATGCTTTTAAGGTGCGATGTGACTTTAACGAATGTAAGCCCGAAGCGGGGTAATGCCTGGATTGAACTTCCTTCGTTCACTCGACCTTTCGTCTGAGCTTCTGCTGAGTGTTCTTATACGTTTGTTTATCTTATTCAATGAAGTTCGATTAATTTTTCTCCTGCCCTCGATTGAGGCTAAAAATTGTAACTCAGGTTATTTCTTGTTCGGAGAATATTCCGGTGACGTCATACATCCGGGATGGTGACTAGGTCAGAGCCACTTTTTGGTTGACGTTTAAGAATTTACACGATCTGACTTCAATCAATGCTGTCTTGGACGTTACGTTACGTAACCACATAATCAAAGCAGATGTCTATCATCAGCAGCTTGAACACCTACGGACTGCATTGTTGGAGAAACGTCCTGCTCTAGTTAACTGCAAGCTTGTACCCATCCACCATGATAACGCGCGCCCATACCCGGCAAGAATGACCCGTGCTAAGATAAGTGAATTTGGCTGGGAGAAACTCCCCCATCCGGTATTTTCACCAAATCTTGCACCAACAGACTATTGTGTTTTTAGCAGCCTGCAAAACCAACTTTTCGGGGAAAACACTGCAAAATGAGGATAACGCGCAACGAACAGTGACCCAGTTCTTGTCTCCAACACCAATGACTTTTTTTCCGCTTGGGATTCAACATCTGGTTGACAGGTTGCAGAGTGTTCTGGAGTCCTATCGAGAATATTTTCTTGACTAACGGTAGTGTTGCATGTATCTTATTTTCCTCATGGTGTAAAAATACTACATTAGTTATAGGGTAAGCTGATAGTATACATTTAAAAGCTACATAAAGAAAATCCATTTATTTATCTAACACATATTATTAGTAATACAATGGTGTAGTATAGCACTCTTTACTTGTCTACCGGGAATGTTATATTATAGAAATTATTACCTGTAGTTTGGCTTTACCTTGAAGTTTCTTTTCACATGATCTCCATTTTTGATGTAGTTGTGTGCTTCTAGACACAGTACTTCTTTGTGTACCGCTTCCTTTTTTACTTCGTTCACTTTCGTTTACTAAGTCTGATTTGTAATGAAGTCATCCTGTAACTTCTGTATGTTGTAGTAACGTTTGAGAAGCTTCTTTGATCATACGGAATCAAGCATTATTTAGTCGTAATGCAAGAATTAAACACCTATATGTCGTATTGGTAATCTAATAAGTCTTCATGTTTGCCGTAGAACATACAACTCATGACTGAGCATAATTTACATATTAAGAATTAAAACTATGTTAGACAGCCTAAACATAAATAGAGGGTAAATAAGCAACTGTTGTTTAAGTGTTGACTACATGCAACAAATGTTCCAACACATATAACATGAAGTAAATTAGGAAAGAATGTTGATAAAATTACTTACTGCCAACAAGTCCTTCACCAAATTTAAAAGCTTCGCCAACAAGTGGAACATTTCCTACAGCTTCTCCGATCCCGGGTAAAAGGTTGCCCAAAATCCTAAGACCTCTTGGGTGCTGATAGCCAGGGACAACTACTAGTTGATCTTGATATTGTCGTCGAAGTGTGGGATATTGTGGTGTAGGTCTGTATGGTATTGGTGCGACATTATTGGGATATTGGTATACATTGGGACGATTATCAGATTGATATGAACCTTGATTTCTTAACATTTCTTCTAGTTCGTCTTGAGTAAGATACCTGACTGGTGGACTTGGAGCTATCGTTAAATGTAGAATCCCTAGGAGAAGAACCATGCATATCCCTAATCTCGCTGTGTAAAAAGAGAATATAATTATACGATTTACAAGAAATATTTTGTAAGACAAAAGCAATATTTGTAGCATATTAAACACCGTATAGGGTGCAAAATGCAATCTGGTAGTAACTGAAGGGTCATGATTCATAATGCTGCATGTCATTCGTCATGGTTGAAGAGAAGCAATTTTTAAATGACCATATTTTCTAAAATAGATTCCCACTTTTGAGCCGAAATAACGTACTATGTTTGTATAATGGTTGTATCGACTTCATACGAAAATATGAAGATACGAAGGTTTAATCACAAGATACATCCAATGATCATTGCTTACTAAAATGTTTGGGAAATTCCAACTTATATCACTATGACTGCCAACGCTTCAATTCTTCAAAATACCAAAATAGCGAAGGTGGAAGTTACTAATAAAATCAAGACGTATTTTAAAAAAATAGCATTTGTTAAAAACATGTAAGAGCTTACAAGTAAAAATAGAGAATTTAAAAATATAGGATGGTTTGTATGAAGAAGGTACTAAAGGTAGGTGATTAATATAGGAATGTTGCAGCTTTATTTAACATAAGCGGTCTGACAGTTTATTCGGTTATTCAAAGCATCAAGTTTGCTAGTGAATGTATAACACTGAAGCAAGAAAGATGTTAAATTGTATCAACTATTGAATACAATTTAATGTTAGAGCTGAAAGCTTTTCAACGTACAATCTAAAATCAATTTGTTGCACTAGTTGAAAGAAATGAATACTTCTCAGTAAGCTAAGAGCGGTGCTTTAAAGTATTTGTGATGTGAGCGTGTTGGGAATGTTTTAAACCTGGATTAAAGTTATTGTTTTCGAAGTGTGCTCCATCAGTTTGTAGAATACATTGGCTTGTAATGAAGAACATTGTAAAGGCAATATTAAATATATTATCACAAGCTGTTATTACTAATAATATGTGAGTTGCAACGATTAAAATTAATATTAACGTTTTACAACACTGGATTCTGTGTTTCATTGATAATGTTTAACACTACCAGGGGGATGCAAAATATTCAACAAAACAACGAAGTGTGATTTGAAAAAGTAGGACTTTCTACTCAATTTATATTACTGTCAACCTGATATCAAATTTAACTTAACTATAGGGGTAACTACAAATTAACTATAGACACTGGAATTACATTAATGTATAGTCTGAGATTTATACACAAATGTTTATTTTATTTATCATTACAAGAGGGCGATTTTAGATTCTGAAGTGGAAACCATGTTTCTATAATTAACGGAAAGTCTACAAAAATAATGATGATTTTTTCCCCTTGTTTTAACGTTAGAAATTTACCTGCCATGTTTGGCAGATTAATTTCGTTACACTCGTTAGAACTAGAGTAAAATGTAAACAGATCATTTAATGATAATGTAGAATTTATAGTTGGAACAAGCAAAATGAAATAAATTATTGTTATGATTATGATACTTCTATAAAGGTGCACGCGGAAGAAATAAAGATAAATTTTAAGAAAGTAAGGAGTAATAAAACTAGAGCGAGAGAAACATATGTGAAAGTAGCAAACATCAAAATTGGAATACAAAGTTTACAACGTTATTAACGACCACCAGATATTTATAAAATAATATAACTAACAACACGAACTGTATAGAAGTAATAGATGAGATGGCAGGAATAGTAGCAGAAGGAATATTGCTTCACTACGAAAAGCATTCTGATGAGAAAGGGGATAGGAAAAAGATTGATTTAGCGTTTGGACTTGGTTTAGTGTTACATGAATTCCTGAAATAGCAAAAAACGGAAATTTTCAAGGACATAGAAATGTGTACATGAACAACAATATAGAAACCATCTGGACGTTTAGTGTGTAAGACATACCTATGGGTCCCTGGTAGTCGCGAGCATAACATATTTGAATCATATACATTTAATGGCCATCAAACAAGAATATTGATTATGCTTAATTTTAGTGTTGTACGTATTGGTATTAAAATGGAATTGATTCCGTCAATTGCTCTAATTTTTGTAATGAACTCAAAACTTCAAAAACTCATCCACAGGTAAACAAGCTTATCCATTAGGAAAGTTTTCCATCAAGTGTGATAATATTAAGGAATTGAAAAACAAACTAAAGCGTAATGTGCTTTGTGAATTAGCTGTAATTTGATTTTAAGGTAGCATGTGAACAATGAGATGCAACATAATGATAAATTACTGGCAGGTCACGATTTATGTTTCATTGATAATATCTGCTTACATGGGGTGTTTGAAAAGTTCTCGTCTTCAGTATGAAGGGATATGTTTGAAACAACGTAATTATATGTGTATTATTACTAACTCTACACTAGTTATTATTAACCATGTGAAGGTGCTAGCTAGAGAACACAGCATTCCGTGCTGTCATTTAGTACCTGCAATAAAAGAACTTAATGCTCAAGATGATCCATGAAAATATGGTCCAAACATTGGGTGTAGATGCTCTTTAATATTTTTCATATTCAGTAATCAAGATGTGGGTGGCTGAATTTCGACGTGGCAGAGAGTTCTTCAAAGATGATTTCAGTTTGGATCGCCCACCAACTGTCACAATTGAAGAATTGGTTGAGAAAGTCCACGATATAGCATTGTCAGGCGATTGATTATAAGAGGTATTGCTGATGAACTAGGTATCTCCTCAGAAAGGGTTTATCGCATAATTTCTAAAGGGCTGGACAGGTATAAGGTGTCATTGCAATGAGTGAAAAATTGTTGAGTGCAGATCACAAATACAAAAGATAAAATTGTCATGTTATAATTTGTCGCTTCTTGAAAGGAATATTTTAGGCCGGTTCGTAACTGTTCACGAAATTTGGGTCCCTTGCTTTCAACCCGAATAAAAATAAGAATCAAACAATGGAAACAATATCACGTCCCTACTCCTCGAAAGACAATGGGCACCATTTCAGATGACAGTCATGGACACAGTGCTTCGCGATTTTGAGGACGTATTATTGGCGGACTACGTAAAAAAAGGTTCTGTAAAAAAAAAGGAACTTACTATGTATCACTGGTGAGGCGACTGAGCGATGTCATCAAAGAGAAAGCTCGTGGAAAGCTAAATATAGAGAATAGGATGGGTGTTATTCCATCAAGACATTTTTTCCGTTTACACAGCAGTGGTCACAGTTTCTGCTCCTCATGAATGTTTCTTCAAAATTATTCAACACCCGCCATAATTTACATATTTTGTTCGTTGGATTCATGTCTCTTCCAAAAGCTGAAAAAGAAATCGAGTAGTACTCATTATGCGGAGAATGATGACGTCATGGCTGCTTTTTGAAGAGTAGTTTGAGAGGCAAGTTTCAAGCTTATATCTGCAAGGGTTTAATACACTGTAGCATTGCTAGTAAAAGTGTATCGACGTCAATATGTCCTATGTTTAAAAGTAATACTGAGCCATATTTGTAAATGCACACTCTCAACTTAGGCCGCGAACTTTTCAAACGGCCCTCGTATATTACTTAGAAGATTCTTCAGTAGATCACGGATGTCGGTCGATATCAGTAACTCCTGATTTGCGATTTTGATCAGTGTAGTTATCCCATATCAATGGATATCGAATGGTAAACAATTTTCCCGATGTTCCCTATATCGATGATTAATGCCGATATGTACTAGATGTCGATATTGATTGAACGACAAATAAAGGGAAATAAATTGGTTTACGGTATTTTTTCTTCAATTCTTTAAAAGGACGTTGCTCCGCAACATTTACGAAACAAAATCATATTCGTATATTTTGGATATCAATAATACTGATATGACTCAGAACCACGTTTGGACTATCCAACCTGCGTTAACTTCAATAGAAATTATACCATTGTTTTATATCAGATTTTAGAATGTACCTTTAGTCGCTGACTGATATTTAAAATTATGCGAATCACTTTCGAAATGTAATCTTACTATTTTAAGATGTTTATTGAGCTTCCACCTGTTCTAAATAAATGAAAAAACGGATATGAGTTTCAACAACATAATGTATATAACAAGTACTTTCTATGAGTAGTTTTTGGAAAAAACTTACGGAGCTTAAATAAAACAAGCTTTTAGATTACTTTGAAGATTCTGGAATAGGATGCTTTTCAAATAATTACAACTATAAATTAAGAATAACACCTGAAGTGAATAGTGTTTGAACTTACGTAATTAGCTACAAGTTACTTAAGAACAACACGTTACGAATAACTGAAAGTGATAGACTCTTGGTGAAAATGCATTTCAAAATACACATTTTAGGATAAGTAATTATATGTGTTCCAGTACTATAAATAATGAGTATTTCGTGTGATAGGTTGACATATATTAAAGTTTCTGGCTGGAAATAAACTCACCTGGCACTATAATAATCACCAATACGGTTATAGGTTGATCTTAAGGTAAGTCAGGTGGCAACATATTGACGTACGTATAGTAATGAACGTACTCTAAGGTTAGGTAACAGCCACATTTTGCTATAGATAACTCAAGTGAAAATGAAGAAAGAAATGGAAATATGATTATGGTATGTATGCTGTATTTTATAGAAGTGTATTAAAATATTGACTCCCCGCCAAAATGTTGTTTTACTAGATTGAAATCGGAAGAGAAAGTCGATACTGAATACACAAATACCATAACAAGTGGTTGCTATTGCTGGGAATATGTAAAATAATGTGTTTTGTATCTACTATGTTAACCTGTCTGATATTAACTCCGTTTATTCATACTTGAAGCAAGACATAGAACAGTGCCTTTCGATCTCGTGTCAAGTAATTGGTTTAAAAATGAAATGAAAATCTGGAAGTGGATGATGAGTCTTGCTCCAAATTTAAGATATTGTCATTGAAAAGGAGGTGAGAAACTATAGATGATTTCTTTTTATCGATAACAAACCCTAGATTTGAAACTTTATTATCACTACAATATTAAACCAATCTTTACAAAATAGTATGATGTAACTGGATACTTGATTGAAGGAATGAGCTGCACGTTTGTTTTTGTACGAGTTATCTTTGATTAAATTTCATTGAGACTCTGTTGAACGAAGTGATACCAAAAGTGAAGGTCTCCTTGTTAGTAACAATGAAGTTTATTGAATACGTTAGTAGCAATGCAATCAAGAATACATCCGTTCTAAAATATCTTTAATACATGATTAAATATCACAACAAAGTTGTGCACAATCTTACTCAATATTATACATGAGAGTTCATATGTTTATAGATGTTTACCCCATACTCCAACAGGGTTTCCTTCAGCAGTTTTAGTTCGGAGATGCCTAAAGCCAAAATTGACTGTTGTAAAACATCTATAGGGTTTTTATCTATTATGACAGTATACATTTTAACGTTGGAGTAGTGTGATGGTGATTTACAGATTGACACCCCGTGGGGCGTAGGAGAATGCTTGTACTCCATTAAGATAATTTAAAAGTAATGTACACAGGATATTGTAAATATTACTTACCCATCTTGAGTCGTGGTCTGAGGAAGATCAGGAGCAATTCCATTATATATAGGCTGAGAAGCAGAAATTAAAAATTGAGTACGTATTCATTTCATTGTTTCTTTCAATCTGGTAACGGACAGGCCAACGCGTAAGATACTTAATTTTGTAAAAAGGAATCTTAAAATAGGTCATAACAATTTAATAACAGCACAGGAAAAATTAACGACCATTTAATCCATCTATTCCGTTTTAATTATTTGGAAAAGATATCTAAATGCATGATTATTAATGTAAATACCTGCAAAGTGTAAGCGATCTCATAAAAACTCATTGTTTTTGTTGAATGTCAGGAGTTATTCATAAAACCATTGGAGCGGAAATACTTTAGTAAAGCTATCCTTTTGTATCGTACAATATTTAGGAAAATTCATTTGGTTTCTGAAGTTATTTAAGAGGAAACAATACACATAGGGAATCCTTAATGTGATTAAAAAATCTTTAGAATGTATTTATTTATCCTTGCCACTTCTTTTCGTTTTAATGAATGGAAATTGTTTTACCTTAGACAATTAGTATTGAGGAAATCCAGTAATGTATTTATGCAGGTTCTTTCTGCATTACACTACCTAATTGTTTCAGAAAGTATTGAACGGAACCATGGTTTCTTCCATGGTTTCAGGCCATCTTTTCTCCGAGTCAGAAGTGGTGTTGAAGTTTAACTATACAAAACTATGCTAAATTTAAGACCTGAATTGAGAAACATCCCAAGTCGAATGGAGTATATTTTTCAGGAGGAACGAAAAACAGTCCAAGGCCTTCGTATGCTATTCTAATCATCGGGAATTATTCTGTATTAAAAAGGGTTTCTGTGGTGGGATTAGGATGTAATGATTATGCAAGTTGTATCCCTTGCAACACAGGTAGCGGCGAACAGAAAGAATCGAAATACTTAAAAAGTGAACTTGGGATGTTTTTCAATTCAGGTCTTCAATTATACTTTTTTCTGAATTTGTTTGAAATGTCATTTCTCAAGCATGGAGGGAAGCTCATTTATTAATGGAATTAAAGCAGAAATTTCATGGGAAATGGAATTGGTAACGGCAGTGACTAATACTTTTTCCAGAATACTGAAGTTTTATTTTCAATGATTGCAATTAAAAAAGGATAAAAATAAAAAAAAGCAGCTGGTGTTATGAGCATTGAATTAGTCATCCGAACACTTCACAAACCAAGACAATAATTTTTTTGTGTAAAGCAAATATATTAATATACCTGAAATATCCAAAATAACTAAATGTTCTATGTTGTGATTTTCAGAGGAAGGTCAAGGATAATGCGACAGTTTTTCTACGATTTACTAAAAGTTATCAACAACTTAAACACTTCATATTTACTAAATTAAGGGAGGAAACACTTAAAAGGAACAATGTCATGAAACACATTAAAGCTACCCTACATTATACTGAAAGTTGATTTATAATGCTTAGAAGGGTATAATAATGACTTTGGTAGTAAATTTTATGATATTATTTATGAAATATCTGCCAGATGTGTCCACTGCAAAAGAAACTCCGTCAAAAGTATTGTGCTTGTTTAGCAAAAACACTATTAGAAAACTCAAGGTTAAAACAACTTATCATATAAGGTCTACTTACAAAATTAAATATTCTAAACCCTACTCTCAGGAGTTTCTTCGATTGCGTAGGGAAGTCAAGAAATACATATAAACAGCCTATAAGAGCTTGATGTTAAATTCTGAAAATAATTTCAATAACTGGTCAACTTTAAAAATTCATTGAAAACATTTTAATGCTAATATATTAGAATTCGATGGTCGGAATTTGTGTAACGATGAAGAAATAGCTAATAAGTTTGCATAGTATTTCCAATCAGGATTTGTATCCTCTTCTCAACGGTTTAGTCATTTTGAGTAATTCTAGGAGTTACAAATTGGAATAATATCTGTTTACCAAACATATTTGAATGAAATAAAAAGGCTATCAAGAATCCAAAACGACAGTTGGATCTAAGGGCATACCCTGCTATATAGTCAAAGGATTTATTGAAATACTTAAATATCCTCTATTGATCTTAGTTGTTCCACTTGTTACTAAAACATGCATTTCCTTAGGAAATTGAAATCTACTTTAGGTGTTCTGCCTTAAAAAAGACAGCCGAGAAATTACCTATAGCCTACAGGCCTATAGCAATCTTACACATCTTTGCAAAATCTTTGAACAGATTTTATATCAAGGAATTATTAATCATGTGAAGCCAGTCATCTCAACTAAACAACATTGGCTATTTTTTAAACAAATCCTCGATAATTAACCTTGCAGTTGGTGCAGTTTTTATTGCAAAGCCATTGTACACTGGAAAGGAAGTTGATGTGATTTATAATGACTTTTAAAACACGTTTTACAGAGTTAATAATAATTTATTACTAGGAAAATTAAATTACTATCACTTCTCTCCAGCCGTGATTAGGTTCACCTGCTCTTATCTAACTAATTGCAGACGGTCTGTTCTATTTAACGAATACAAATCAAATGAATATACAGCACTGTCAGGAATCCCTAAACGCTCTAATCTTTGAACATTGTTATTCTTTTTATTAATTAATGATCTACCTTAATTCATACGGATAACGAAAAAGTACTACTTGCCTCAAAATGTATGTTAAAATTATTTCCATGGAAGATGACATCAAACTTCAGCATAGTTTAAGTAACTGTATTAATTGGTGTGCTATCAATCAACTTTC
>JAGDQP010046574.1:0-15259 GCA_022664845.1 Lepisma saccharinum
ATTTTTAAGTAATTTTGTACAATAAGACCGTGAAATATTCCATCATTTATTCAGCATGACAATAATATTATCTTTTATCTTGTAAAACCCATCAAATTTTGAACCTATTATTTTTTTTTAACAAAAATTGTCACACTTCTTTTACATTTTAGCTACATTTTTTCTTTTCGAATCTAAATGATACAAATATTCTGAACGTGAAGTATATCACACACCTTTTTCTAAAGAAATACCCATTTTGTTTCACAATCCTACTTTTAATACTTTTAGAAAAATATAGTGAAGTCCTGTAATCCTTATTCAAGGCACCGTCTTGATACTTAATTCATTGCTAGATATCAATTTTAACTCTTCAAATATGCCATGTTATAGGCAAAATGCGCAGAATTTCAGTACAATTCCATTTTATTTTCGTAAAGTACTATCCCAGCATTAACGAAAAAAATGGCAATTCTTCATTAAATTAGAAACACTTCGTACGCGAAGAATTTATCTAACATTTTTCTACTCTATACTTCAGGGAAAGTGAATCCCTATTAAAATTCTCAAACCGCCATTTTCAATAGGATTATTGTTGGACCAGATTCCGACATCTTCATTTTGTTCCCTTAGCATCGCAACAGTGATTTGTTTCGTTGTGTGCGAACGGACTACAGCCATCATCTCTCTCATGCAAAGATAATCTTGTATGACGTAATTGTTTTCGATGACCAACCCACCCACTAGCTTCTTTTCCTGGCATTCTCGTCGTATCTTGACTCGAGTATGTTTAAATCCGCTTGATAACAAGTCCATGTCGATTACCGCAATGTTTTCTTCTTTTCTTACTATTAAAATCTTCTCTTCTTATAGTAAATATAAATAATAACGTTCACATATTCTTCTTTTACAAATTAATACAATAGTTTGATTAACGCAAATAATTTCATGCCATAAGTTTTACTAGTGTTATGCGCGAAAGACGAAACTGTGTAACGAGTCGTAATAATACACTCCCAGTGTCCGTAGCAACTTAGCCTAGTTTAGCAAAGTGCAATGATAAACCACCTTTTTGTTCACCTGCGTTCTTATGATTTTCTCCTACAAATTTCAACCGTCCGTTTTCTTTTATTCTTATACTAATAATTATAATTTTGTACATAGTGTATATACTCCAAATCTTGTATATAATGATAATAAATAATAATAATAATTCAATTTTATACTAAGATTGAATCCTAGAATTTTATGCTACAAGCAACCAACAACCCCCTGAAAAATTACAATAAGTAGCCTAGTAGTTTTTCAAATAAAATAAGCCAATGACTACCTGGTGCATATTTCATTATGGTCGCCGTTTAAGTGCTTTAGGCACTGGTCACCGAAATATTGTGCTTTTCTCGATCGGAAGTTGCCCGAAAAGTAGCCGATTCTTTCTTTTGTAAGAAATTGAAATTATTCTCATTTTAATTAATATGCGGACAAATCTTATAATTGGTATATTCTTTTATTTTACTTTCGTTATGAATTTCTCTTTCAAAGAGAAACAGAGGATAAATAATTCTTGTACCGTCTTCGATATCTTCATTCAGAAACTTTAACTTCGTGACAATCTTAATTTGACCTTTAACTGCCTTTAATTCTTGTAACTTCGAACCTTTATAATTCTTCTCGCAACATTTTAACGATTTTAATTTAAACTTTTAGTTCTTATATTTTAACATCACTGCATGTCAATTGCGTTTAACATCAATGCAAAAATAACATCAATCCTTTACAGATGCAACCCACATCACTCAATCCCAACTATGACTTGTATTTCAGATTCAAATATTTGATATTGAATCACCAGGATTTGATCCTTGGAGAAGTACTAAAATATTCCACATTTTAACCAAATGAAACGCATGTTTCAAAATTAGTTTTAGATTTTGTTAGTTAGTCTTATACTATGACAGACGCATAACAATAAGATCCTATATTCATACGTCTTCTTCTTTATTTTAATTTTTTCTTATATTTTGTTCAATTATTTTTCATTTATAATCTTAGATTTTTATTATAGTTACTATAACTTGCAGTAAACGCCATATAGTTTACTCACTTTATTAATTCCAATATATAACCAAAATAATCCATACAACCGCATTTACTCTTATAACCGCATTTAAACCTATTAAAAGGAATTGTTTTCATTTCAAATTTTAGAAGCTGATATTGACATTACGTACATAATTTCCATTCAGTTCAATCAGTCAAATTTTAGATTTCTTGGAAAATAGTACTTCAGTTTTAACTTTACTTTTCTATCTTCTTTATCCTTCACTTTTGTTTTTTCGAATACCCATCAGGTATTTTAAATTAAATTCACTTTGGATTTAGTATACAGCCATAACTCAAATCACACAAAAGCCAGACAAAGCCAGCAAGAACCAGTAAAATTAATCCAGAATCCGACATTACGAAATTCAATCCAAACAAAATTAAGAGCTTGACGCTATTTTCAAAAATGGGACATTAGTTATCTAATCCACCATCAGCAAGATTCAACGAACCTTTGGCAATATCAGACTACTTCTACCAGAATCAACTTCACCGCAGAATTTCAGACTACAATCAACATTTTGGAACTTCAATCAACACAGATTTCAACATTCGATCTTCGATCAATCCAGCCAACGTAGTACAACAGTGAAATTCACCATTTTTTTCGAGCATACCTTGAAAATTCTACTAGATTCTTCAAAATTCTACCAGACCGTCTAGACTGACATCAATGAATTTCAGTGTCCCAAACGTGAATCCCACGTTTTGACCCAAAAGAAACCCATGTACAACAGTTTTGACCCAAAAGTGTATACATAGTGCTTACAATTATTTCAATCCCCATAAGCTTCAGTGATTTGTTTTGACTAAAGTGTACAACAAGTGTATAAAATTCAAAGCTTCATAACTTCCACCTTCAATCAGTGATACTAAATAATTTTGAACAGTATTCTTCGATACTTTCTTCCAGTGATTTATATGACTGTGAAAATGACTTTGCAACATTCTCTCTTTGTTTTTCTTCTGAATATTGCACTCATTTTACGTCGATATTTAACGAGCATTATGACTACATAGTGAACAGTGAAATGATAACAGTGTAATACTTACCGACCTTCCAGACTAGAATTTGAACTGCAACTCTATGTCACTACACCACGATATTATGTTCCGATATTTTCTCGAACAATACGAAACTCCAACTAGTGCGAACTTTCTTTTTTCTCCAAACTTCGAACCTTGTAAAACTTTCACAATTCACCAGTGATATTAGAATTTGGACACTATCAGTACTTCGCAAGACAAAATTTTACGTATTCCTTCCGAGGAACAGAACTTTCTTCGCATTTTCGAAGTGACGTCAAACACAAATTATTGACACATTTCACTAAAACTTTCCACTTTCGAACATTGCATACTATATTTCTGTGCGACCGAACCAAAACTCTTGCACCTTCGAACCGCTTCACAGGTGTTATACGAGTACACTAACCTTGTCAAACAGAACAGTGTCGTATGCGTGGACCAGACAGTTTGTCTTCGCATACATCAGCAAAAACAATTTCTGATAACGCACGCTTCAACCAGTGACATACAACCACGAACGCCAATGTCATTATCAAGTGAAACTTTATAAACTTTCTACCAACTTTTAACCGAACTTTGTTTTTTTTACCATTTTGTTTCATATATGTGTTTTAATTCATTGATTTGTGTGAGTGTACAAAGAAAAAGCAAAACATTAAAAACAAAAAAAGACATTTTATAGACACTTAAAGAACATTTGAATGAATAATTTTCGACACAAATGACGAAGTGACAAGTATTGTTGTGTATATATCTCTCTGTATTTTGTTTGTAATTCTTACTATATATTATTCTGTTAGTTTTAAGGTTCAAACCATTGCAAATTTAATTTTAGGTATGATTTTGAATTTTATTGATAAGAAAATTTTAATCCAATACATTCCAATATCGCATTAAAATTTTCTTATACTTAGCTGTGAGTAGTGTGATAGTCCCCAGTAGAGGGAAAAATTAACTTTCATAAAATTCAAAATAATAGGGAAAAATTAGGTTTTAGTATATTTTTATATTTTCTTGTAATTTGTTCGGTGAAATGGAAATAAAACCACCGCCATGTTTCAGTAAAGATGAACAGAGTAGCAACAACGAAGGCTGATGAAATATATTGAAATCCATGACGTCAATCGAGATGTTATTCACCTTTGAGCAAATTAACCATGTTCTTTATGATGGGAACGTCACCTTTCGCCCTACTTAAAGTTACCGTCTCCGCCAAGTCAGACAAACACCACACACACACATTTACTTTATGTACGAGTCACTATATAAAGCCGATCAATCTTCTATTAAAACCTTCAGTTCCATAGAGGGGCCTACAGATCTCCAGTATATCCAGATCCATAGAGGTACCTTTAGTGCATCAGTACAATAGAAGAAGTCTCCAGTCAAAGCTTCAACCTAAGGAGGAAGATAGTTTTTTCTGAACATTTTTCATCATCTGGCTGTGAAGGAATCAAAAGCTGTAGAAATTCATTGAACATCTAACTTCAACTAAATTTCAGGTATGAATAGAGGATCTGCTTTATATTGCGAATTCTAGCGTCTGGCATAATTTAGACTTTCTTAAGTGTTACCTCCCGAATAATATTTGCTCAAAGATTAATAACTCCGGTAAAACCCGTTTATTCTGTTCATCGTTAAGAAACGTGGTGTGTTTAAAATGTAATCATGTTAAGTTCAATTAATCCGCTAACAAACCCCTTTTTATGTATCCAAGTAGCTCTCACGTTTAGTTGAGTTTCGTTGCATTAAAATCCCAAATTTAGCCTCTACCATCTGACATTTAAAGTTAACGCCCATAATGAACTCCCAGAGTTCACCACATATTTCTCATCGAGATTTCACAATAAATAGTCTACGATTGAACGTCTAATTTTAAAACCTCTCGCTACTATGGTTTTCGTTCTCCCCACTTTAGAACGTTTTCCCAAAACACTCATGAAGAACGACAGCAATTCCTTCGGTCGTTCACATAAGGGAGAAGGTTTGAACTGGAGGATTGTGATTTGGCTTTGTAACAGCATTCTCAGTGTTTTCCATCTTGGTAAGGTTAATTTGACTTTCATTATTTTCATTAACATGATTGTTGATAGTTAGAAGTATTAGCAGAAACTTAGGATATAAACAACTACAATAGATGACAAATAATATAGAATTTCTATAGTTTTCAGAAGAACTTTGGAAATTCATTCCTACCAGTTAAATTCAATCATAAAATAAAATTCCGTTAATAAGTTATATTAATTAAGTTCATTTTCTGAAAATTATAACGTCAGTCAATCTGTGTAGCGGTAAGGAATAGATAAATAATATTTGAGAACTACGTACACTATACAAAACATTTCAAATGTTTTAATTTGAATTATATTATTTTGATTAATTTGATTTATTTATTTTTACACATGTTTGGCTTATGTTACGTGCTCCATGCCTTACAACCAAATTTTCGCCGCGGATTACAGGCATGAATGCCAGAAATGAGAATTACGTAGAAGCAAAAGATGTGACGAAATAGCGTGAAGAAAACCCACGGATTGAATTAAGAAGACAAGAGATTTTTTTTTGTTGCCTAACCTAAGTAACTGCTACATAAGAAAGTACGATATGTCAGAAAATGGTAGCATATTGCATACGACACCATGCTTTAATAGAAATGTAGGAAGATTATTATCAACAAAACACAACAGTTAAAGTTATTTTCTAATTTGAACGTCTAAACGCATTATTTCAGTTAGGATAAGTTTAGATAATAAATTATTTCTCGAGATTATGCGAGGTAGTTACATTCACTCCCTTTCTTCCGTTGTAGGCTTAGTAGTTAGTAGTTATTTTACTAAAGTGGTTACCAAACATTACGAATTTTTTTACGATAAAGGAAATTACAAATTTTATATCGATGGCGAGCTTCGGAACAGTACTGGAAAGGCTCGCTTGTTGTTGGCCATTTTGCCTGATAATTTCGGAGGCTATCCTCATTTTTTTTCGGACAAATTTCAACATGCCGTTATGGTACTTAGTCAAAGACACTGGCTGTTATCTTTACCTTCCCTGTTCCCAAAAGTGTTTTTATCCCTCAGAGAAGTGACGAGTATAAGCTTTGGATGCCAATAAACGACAAGAAGTGAAAATTTAAAATTAAGGATAAAATTATGTTTTCAAAATCAAAAGGCCTTTCAGAAGGGAGTAATACAGACATTAAAAATTATTGTGTTCATGAGATTATATTTTCCCTTAAAAGTAAGGGAATTTTGTAAAATAATGGAAACTTTGGATTAGATGAAGTTATGCCGTAGCTTCTACACAAATGTTAGAAGAAAGATATGGTTTTGAAAAACCGAATTGCTGGATAATTCACTATGATAAAAATGGACATGTAACAAGTGTGTTCTAATGACGTGATATAGAACAAGTGTGTTTTAAAGATATTTGAACGTGGCTCGCCAAAATCTTTCTAACGACACCTCAACCATCTTCTCAATCCTGACGTGCAGGCCGACGTTGCGGTGATGAGGTTTCTTAGCTTTCGCTACTGAAGCCGCAAAGAAAAAAAAACACTGTAGGTTATGCCACCCTTAATAATTATGAAGATTGTGATACTATCTTTTTTGTATCACCTTGTTCCCCCTTTCGTTACCATCTTCAGAATCCCAGACACTTTGTAATATTATTTCATTTCAAAAACGTTTTATTTCTTTCATGAACAAATGCAGAGAAACAAGCTCATAATCACCCCCTGGGAGAATTAAGACTAATTCACACGTACGGTGCCGTACCCGTGTCGTTCCCCTGCCATGCTCCGTCCGTGCAATGGCCGCGACCATTCACACACTGGGTGCAGTTCCCATGGCGTGATGATACTGCTTTCTATACCAGGTCCAAGGATGGGTTACAAGGAGGAAGATGGTGTTATTGCGACCGGGATGGTTTCTTTTCAAGACTGCGGTGTTGAGGCATGACAGGGGCACGACATGAACACGGCACCGTATGTGTGAATTAACCTTTACGGTTATTTTATTAAATTATTTCTTCTGATTTTTGGTTGATTACCACACTCACTGGAATCGCTATGAAAATACACAAAATACTCATGAGAATAGTGTTTTTTTTAAAAAAAAGAAATACGTTTCATTGTATCAAAGATAATAATTTAAACACTTTGAGAAATGAAGTTGATTATTTTAAAAACTTCAGAGTATTCCAAGTCACATTGCCAGATTCATGAAGATGAACATTTTTTTTTTAAAGAAAAATTTCTAAAACAATTTTCAATTGAAGTGAATCAGTTTTAAACTGCACACTAAGAGCATTAGCAAACATTATGAAACGAAGTGGTATTGTGCTTTCTGTATCAACTTGATTGAAAAGTATGTAACTACCTTCATGATATCATCGAGATTCCCGGAAACAGGAGCGTACCCTGTGGACTATCTAGGCTACAACTGCAGGCTAACCTTGTGAACAAATATTTTGATCTGCACAAGTAATATTAATTTACATGAAAGGGGAGGCTAAAACACCAATCATCATCAATACTATGTGTGACCTCAGTACACTCTTTCTACTTTCTACTTTGGCTAGTAGTCGTCCAAGATGTGAATCCAGAAGACGCCACTGAACTTGGAAATCAAGTGAACTGTCTTTCGATGGGAAAAAATTCTGACAATAAGTCTGACAAGCAAACCTACTGATGGGGCAGACTTTTTTCTTCCGTCATTGTTAGAATGTAAAAGTATGTGAACATGTAAATTTTAACAACTCGAGGACGATTTCTTGAGAAAATATCAATGATAAAATTTTTTTGGAAGTACCCTTACGTTATTAAATTGCTGAAAGAAATGAAAAACAAATATACAGCAATGATTATTGGATGGAAAGCGTTCCGTTACAGAGGGTCCGTTCTTCATAGACACCATCTCAATTCATTTTCGTGAACAGGAATGGGGTCGATATGACATTCTGATCTAGAATTTTGCGGGAAATTCATTTCTGAAGTCAGTTTTGTCGTAAATGTATTATTGTGAGAGATTGTGACATTAGTCTGGGCTAATGATACAATAGTATAAAATACCCATTTCATTTTAAAACAATGAAGTAAAAGAAACCCAAATTAATTCAAATTGCTTGTGAGTATAGTCCCCATATACATTTGTACTAATTTCGGTTTTGTTTTCCTTTGTTATTTTAAAACATTTTTTTAAGCCTATTTCATCATTAGCCCAGACTAATGTCACATGTCCTTATCTCTCATAATAATCACGAAAAACGGTAGTTTTTCGAGTGACGCTAAGAAACAAGTCTGTTAGCGGCATTCACATATATACAGCTAATTTCGGATCTAGGAATCTATGAGCCCGATTTTGATGCTTGAACTTGCATTTGAAAGCTCTTTGCCATACTAAGACACAGGAAAGAATTGGAGTGGCAGGACCTCCCTGGAACCCCCTAGGGCCGTTTGAAAAATGCAGAATTTTATATTTCTCTTGATAGCACTTACCCCAGAACATATAGGCCGTCGGAGCTTCCGGAATCATAATAATGTACGCTTCAATACATTTCAAACGGTGTATCACACGTTAAAATTGGCGAAGGGGTTCAAAAGTTATGACCTTTTCTAACCCAATCACAGAATTTTCACAAATTATAGAAAAGGACCTCTGTCATTCTGTCTGCCTTTTTTGCTTTAGCCCAAAATGGTTTGTACTGGGGGATGTTACCGTTTTCGAGATACGGAGCAAAATCGATCTTTTGTGTGAAGACTATGCACTATTTTTAAACAGACAACCTTACAAAATAAGTGATATCAGTACAGAAACCCTTTCGGGGTAAAGGGAAGAGTGACGCAAGAATTCTACTCACAAAAGAAGAGTGATATCCATTTTGCGAGTTACTTTCTTTGTGTCACTATGGCGGAAGGATACGAATTCTCTTAATTTTATTACAAAGGAAACACTTTCACCATAGTGACACAAAGAAAGTAACTAGCAAAATGGATATCATTCCTTTTGTGAGTAGAATTCTTGCATCTCTCTTCCCTTTACCTCGAAGGGGTTTTCTTTGTACTGATGCATTTACGGTAAATTCAGAAACACATTTCTCGTGAAATTCTATCCCAGAATGACATACTAGACGACCCCCTTCTCATTTAAGAAAATCAATCGAGATTGAAGATGGCAACCACGAAAAACATACCCTCCAACAGGGATCAGCTTCCACCCAGTACCCATTACTGTGTATTTGCTTTTCATTTCTTTCACCGATTTAAAAACAAAAGGATTTTTCCAAATTTTTTATCACTTCTGCAGAAAAAGGAACCTGACTTTTATGTCTGATATCTCCCTTTGATATCTCTCCAGTTGCCAAAATCTGCATGCGTATATATTTTGACATTTTAACTATGACGAAGAAAAAAAAACCCCTCTCTATCAGTATGTTTGCTTGTGACTGAACCTAGAGAAAACAACAACGGGCCTCCACTGGTTGACAGTCGACCATAGCACTGCTCTTCTATGTTAAAGTGAAATAAAAGAAAATAGCGTTTAACCGCCTTTTGGTCTGATACTTCTCACTTCTTAAGTCATTATATATACAACAAACTGTAACTTTAAATGATCGAAAACTCGTTTTTCTTCCGTGAGGAACACGACTTCCAGTGTTAAGATCGGTTCTGGGGAAGATAAAATCTAATGTTTCTTTCAGGAAAAATATTCTAGGGGTATTTTCAATCTTTAGTGGGAGTGAAAGAGGATAGAGGGCGTAATTATAGTCGAAGAATGATTGTTACAAAATTTGTTGCCTTTAATCGGAGGAGTTATAGACCCACGAGTGGGGGGGGGGGGGGGGGTAATACCCCGGTCACCCCTCTAAAAAAACACTGGATATAAATCTTAAAGAACAGATCACTGCACTATGTTTTCTCTCTCACACACTATTTAGTAAACTCGATAGAAATAGTCTAATTTCTAATAAGGTCTCGCGAAGATTTTTCTATCAAAAGAAACCTTAAGAATGATGATTTCCAGTAGGCGAATACGTAATAACTATTTCCTTCCTACATACGCTCAATACTTTTCCGTCACTTTTATATTCATAAATTCTACTTTATAAAATTGTATTACTCATAAATAATTAGCTCCCTGTGGATCACATTGTATAAATATTACGAGAATAATACTAAATCAACTTCATGTTTGCAAGAATACACATTTAAAATTTTAATTAATGTTACCTTAAAAAGCTTCTTTCCAAAACAAATCAGGAGATCTTTAATATTAGAAGAAAGGTGTATTTTCCATTTAAAAAGAAGAAGGAAACAAACTGAATCAACCATGAAACACAAACTCCACAGTAGGACTAGTTTCTTGTGCGTAGGACACATAATTAGGCCATTGTTGCTAAGTGGAGTTTCTGCTATATACTTATATACTCATATCGTGCAACATAATAATAGTTCATGTCTAACATACATTTTCCGATGTTATGGAAACATTATTAACACAAACACATTGACAATTCCTTTTGAACGTATATAATTGCCTCTGATAGAAACACAGAAATACATATGTATATATACAGACTGTCCCATTACACGTGTTATTTTCTAGAGTACTGGGAGAAGATGAATTTTTCACATAATTAACGTCAAATGTGGTATTCTTATTGAAAAAAATGTTTGAATCTGTCAAATTTTCAAAGTAAATCGGACATAATCACTATTTAGTCCCCTTTTGAGTTCGTTTTGAAACACAAAAGTTAATCTTCCTTATGAGAGATTATCTACTTGGAGAAGGAATTTGATTTTCAGTAAAACAAAGCCCGCCTAAGACCTCAACATTAATCTATTCAGTGTGATAATTCTTTTGAATTGTTATGACGCTTAATTTACTCTCTTGGAAATCCCGACTACGTCAAATACTCACTCGAACCTTATAAGTTGTTTCTTATCTGGACGTCAGGTGAATATATTTATGTCCTGGTGTGGGGGAATTGCATACTTGACAGGGGTATTTCATTTGTTTGATTGACTGGTGCCCAAAATTAATCTAATGTTTACAAGAAGAGTATAAAATACAGACAAATCCAAATTGATTCTTTATGCTATCTTCGTGTCAATCCGAAGACCTATCCCTTCTCAGCGTAGTGATTGTCGTGGGACGTCACTCTTTAAGTTAATCAATTCAACTCTGGCAGGATTATTCCTCGAGTCGGAGAGTGAGCTACTGATAAGCCTCACACGCCGACGATAGGCTCTCAAATAGGAAATGGTACCAGAACAAGTCTTAAAGAGTTCAGATATTGTTCTTAATTTTCTATATGATTTTAATAATCCTAATGTTGTATCTGTTGAGATCTCATACATTAACCCATTTCAAAATCCAGGATTAATATACAAATCAAAGAAGTATTGACATGAGGGGAAAGAGGGGAAGGAACATTGGATACAAATTTTGAATAACTGACAGAAGCAAGCGATGCCTTTCTCCTGATATCGTTCTGAAACAAAACTACAGAACGAACCTATTTTAAAATGTTCTCCGTATGGTGCAGACAGTACGTAGGGGTCCGACCTGAGTGACATAACGAACAATAGTTTCTACAGTGCCCTTGACGTACACATTTTGTCTTCCTTTTTCATTAAACTAAATCCTTGTCTCAAGTATGAACGTGTAGACAGAAACATAGTACTCATCTCTTTCAAATCACACATCTTCCAAAGAACAGAGCAATAGTATTGATTGGCTTATTTTTGGTTATTCACACAAAATTGGAATAAGGATTTAACCCTCTGGTGTTATCTTACTTTTGAAAATTATGTCTTAGAAGAAAATAATTCACAATGGTTCTCTACATGAAACGCATAGTTATTTGTGAGTAAACTCTACACACTGGATTCTATTTTCCGCAATGATTTGGAATTACGAAATTTAGAAATGAGTTAGAATTTTAGAACACTGCTCTGGCTATACAAATAAACTGTCAGAAATTATTCCTATCCTGAAATTTATATCTAACCACATATAAACTCCACATTTAACAGTCAGAATACACTATTTCAGAGTCCAACTATCGATAGTGAAATCACAGAAAATTAGCCTTCAAATAATGACTCATCGGTTACACTTAAATAACACCAATTCCAATATAAAACAAATTAAACTTAACACCAATCCACAACTTAAAATGATAAAGATTGGTCCAAGAAAATCTGAACTTAAAGGTTGAGGAGATCTACTTTTTGTCGAAGCAAAGAAGTGTTTTTTCTGTAATTGAAACTTAAACATCACATCGTTCTCCCACTTAAGTTGTAGTCCATACTCAATAGTTTTAGGTACGAAACGATTAAGTGGAGGAATTAGTGGTGAATGTTTCTGACAAAAGAATGAAAAGTACTGAACAAGAAATGGTTGTTCCACAATATGCACTAAAGGCTGTACATTGAATTCAACAATCATATGCTTTAAATAAATTTGTGGTTCGAAAATGGCGATATTTCTGTTGTAAGCTACTTGCTTCAACGTATCTGTCACATTCCATTCTATTTTGTATCTCTCTTTTATTCTTGAGACTGCCGGATTTGTTGAGTGTTTAAAAAGATGACGATGAATTGGATAGCTTCGAACGGGTAGATTGCTGTTTGCGACATCTTCTAATGTTGTCATTTCTGGATATTTAAGTGGAACTGTCAATATTTTAGCTATATGTCCCTGCCACATCGTGCAGAGAATTAAACTAAACAACGTAATGTTGAGAAAGATCACCCTTGAGCATGTATTCTTAGGTTGACTAACGGAAACTTGAAAGAAAATAGAAATAACATAAATATAAGGATGATTTTGTTTCATGCAAGTCTCTTCACAGTTCGTAAGTTTAAAAAAAAGCCAGAACAGAAATGCAACACCAATTGCTATGAAAAGAACTAAACTGCACACAAATCGGTCAAATGCTAGAAAGAGGCCGATTACAAATTGCATTTCTTTAGCACTTGGTACAACAAATGAGATAGGAACGAATATAACTGCTTGAACGTAATCTGAAACTTCAATATTTTCTGAATAAAGCTCGATTGGATTAAGCAATATATCTGCTACTTCATCAACAATATTTGAGAGTCCACGATGCCACGATGTGTTCACATTTATTGGCTGTTTCCATTCTGTATATCTTATGTTAAGTTGTTTGTACTCAGCAAATAATTGGATGCACTTTGTGCCTATCCCTCCGATTATTACTGGGTCTGTGTTAAGAGGCTGATCGTTGAATTTTCTGCGGTTTTCCCACAAAACAAAGGGAAACTTGTGCACACTATAAGCCACTATAGTATTGCCATAAAATAAAGAAATATTGTTTGCGGACACTACCTTCATATCTGTAGCACTTTTATGGTTCTTGCAAATTTGTATTTCCATCGCTTGTGTTTTGAGGTAGTAACTGTAATTGGAACTGTTTATATATGCATTACTATCAACGCTATTTTCATTAGACGATTCTCCTCTGGCTAATATGATCACGTTCAAAATTTGGTAGGACAGTGATTCTTGAAGAATGTTACGCTGTTGAAGCTTCGATAATGATTTTTCACATACAACAAGGAACATTTTGCATCTGGGATTCCAAAAAGGCAGATTCTTCATCCTTTCTAAAATTTGTCTAAAATCTCTTTCCCCATCGAATAAAACCACAAAGATTTCAATTTTGAGAGAACGAAGTCGACTAGGAAACTTTATTTTGTAACTTACAGAATATTTCTCATTCTGTAGAACAGTTGGTTGCTCCTGAATAAATCTATTAACCACAAAATCTAATTCTCGTGAGAATGGTTCTTCAACAAAGATTAGAATACCAGCTGTTAGTGAATCATTGTGATGCACCAAATTCAAGCAATGCATTAAAGAACTTGCTATGTGCGTTTCGTTGTCAGAAACTGGTATTAAGTCTGAAGCCATTACCTTTAGTCCAAAATGAATCAAACTGACAATGGACAAAAGCTTCATAATTTGCTTCATTTTGTGACGCTATAATCTGCAACGAGGGAAAATGTTTTATTAACATTTTAGGTATCAATACAATAAACATTTTGAAGTAAAATTAAATTTCTATGAAATCTTATTCTAGTCCAGAAGCGGGAACTAAACAACGTGAAAATACTGTGTTTTGGAAATTGTCTAATAGTGATTTATAAAATCTAAGTACAAATTTAGAGCAGACATTGATGGCAACATTTATTGCTACGCACAAACGCAATTTTGTATGGACAATCGAAGGAAATCCAGGGATAATGAAAGGTTTTTAACACTAAAATTCAATTGAAAACGGGACATTATTCGTGACTACTCACTACGCCATATAATTTCAAAGGTAATTATGTGTCGATAATTAAAGAAGAAAGTCTACTGGTATTGGTATGGTCTACTGGAAGGTCTACTGGAAAGTACTGGAAGGTCTAGTGGTATATGCAATGACGCCATCGGAGGGGCGAATAGTGAAGTAGACGGCATGTGCCATAGCTGGGTCAAATAGGGCATTGATCGTGTAGCAGTGTGCAGAAGAAGAACGGTCTACTCCACGTTTTGGAACTGCGGCTTGTGTTTGATAATCGGACCAAACGATTGTGTCAGAGGACCACATACGGCATGTCATGCTGTATGAATTTCACCACAGATATCCAGCCAGCGCAGCGGCATGGAAAATCAATCTCGTATAGTCAGGGTGTTGCGGATGTGCATAAGTGTCAGAAGTGGTTCCAAGGTTTCGGCCTAGGAGCACCAGACTCACCGATAAGCCACGAGAAGGAAGACCTTTGCAGCTGGTCAACGATGCCCTGCGAGCAGCAGTGGAGGAAAATCTAATGTAAAGTTTTGAAGAACTGGCAAGCAAACTCCATGTTACCCATTCAACCATTCATTGCCATCTGCAGGACCTTGGGTACATGTTGAAACTCGGAAAATGGGTACGGCATGCGTTAACGCCTCAACAGAAGCAGCACCAAGTTGACATGAGTAGTTTCCTGCTCACCCGTCACAGACCTGAGCAATTGCTGGACAGAATCGTGACAGGAGATGAAAACTGGGTCTTCCACCATAACATTACACTCAAATAGCGGCGTAGCGAACACTAGACGATTGGGGGTGAGTATGAAATTTGAAATCGTCAA
>JAGDQP010046575.1:0-15259 GCA_022664845.1 Lepisma saccharinum
TTTGCGGTTTCATTTTTCCAATGAAATTTTTGCACACAGAAAACTATTTGTTATGACCTGGAAGCCACGAATCAGCCAGCAGCTTATATCTAAGTTTGTTAGTGCAGAGACTTCTTTTTCACAAGACAGTCCAATATCAAACTTACCATAGACTTTAGTTTGCTCTCCAACTCAATTATATATCACACTTCGAACTTTAGCCTCATCTGTTGAAGTAGTGATAGGAGTTAAGCACGAGAGAAGTCCCAGTACACAGTGGCTGCTAAGGTTTTGTCACTTAACATATGCAAAATTCGTAGCATCTCCTAAGGCATCATCTTCTTTTCACAAAATTGTTTATAATATCCATACCTAAACAAATGATCGGAAACAGAACAAACAGTAACACTTTTCCCTGTGATGGACAAGGGACATCTATACCAAAACAACCTACTGAAAATTTTCGGGAAGTATTGGTATTTTCATTGATACATTTTTAACGATAGAAGTTTTGTTGATAATCCATTGTCCCCTTTTAGGTAGTGTATAATTACAACCTAGGAGGAGAGGGTGCACGGAACCCAATTAATCCGGCTCCTGAAGAACATAAGACATACACTGATTAATAGATTTATGCTCAATTTTGTAGTATCTTTCAGTTGCGTCCAATATATACTGAAAAATACATTTTGGAAATTGCACTGAACAAAAAACAATTCCGATATTGATGTTTCTCAGTTGTTTTATTATTAACGTCCTAAACAAGCTAGTGAGTCTCTAAAGGTGTAACCTACAGTTTTTAGTAAAGTGGTCTCCAAACCAGTGATCTATTGACCCCCATGAGACTTCAACCCTGATGTTTCTCACTGATCCAACTTACATAGTAATCGGTAAGAAGCACTCAAACCAAATTTGTGGGCGTGCACAATGGAACTATTCTGTATCTAGATTCTAGAAAGATTATTCGTGCTCCCGTGTGAACGGTGAACGTCAGTAAATAGGGAAAGTATGTATATTGTCCTGTCTGTCTGTGGCCATAGATCTCAGTAACTAAAAGTCAGACAGATATGATCCATAAACAGTTAGAGTACTCATGGTCTGAAAGGATGGGGAAAACTATGACTTCGACTATAAAGGTGTCAGTCAGATCCATTTTCTTGTCTGTCTGTCCTCCCTTTAGATTTCAGTAAATACAAGTTAGAATGATATGATCCATACACTGTTGAATTCCTCATGATCCAAAAGGTTGGAGATAACTGTGACTTTGACTCTAAAACTAGCAGGCCCTTTTCAATCGCTTAGCATTCTCCATTTGTAATCCCCTAGATCTCAGTATCTACAAGTCAGACAGAGATAAGCTATAGACCGTTGGATTCTTTATGGTCTATAGCTGAAGAAAACTACGACTTTTTCTAAATATGACAGCTTCTTTTTCATCGCTTATCATCCTCCACCCCCACCCCCGATCAGAGTAACTGCAAGTCAGACAGAGATGAGTCAGATACCGTTGGGTTTCTCGTGGTCTGAAAAGGAAGAGAATGCTATGACTTTGACTCTATTTTTATAGTTCTTAAAGAAACATACAATTTTAGACAAGGGAGTTCTGGTTTTGTCTATAAAACAAGTACTTAGTTTGTTTACTTATGTTTTTTTAAACTATCTTTATATTATTCTGTGACATTGAAAAATAATACATTGTGAAAGAATTATTATAATTTAATAATTTAAACATATTATCCGATATAATAGTATTGAAAGCTATCACTTCATGCTCAACTGAATCTGTTAATGGAAATGAAGTGCATCAGAGGTTTCCGTTGTTCTCTCTTGGGGAAAGTACTGGAACAACCAAGCAATGGAACCCAGTGGTAGCTGCTAGTTGTGATTATGCATATAATTCCTCCGATTTTTACATTATTTCTGAGCCACATATAACTACATTGAATTAAGATCCAATAACTTCATAATTAATACTTCAACAGAAAGATAATCTTCTAATTCTCTCCTCCTTTAATTAAATAGATGAAATAAAAAGATTCTGAAGTTTTACAACGACACATTCAGCATATATTCAGTATTAGTTGACTTCAGCAAACAGAGTTTTTATGATCAATTTCATTTGCTTCCATTCTCTTGACGTTTGTGCTCCAACTTTGTTGTAAAATATCTAAATTAGATTTTCTGTTATGTGAGCTTTTACAAATTTATTTATGTCTTTAGACCACTATGGCTAAGGCTGAGATAGGGATGGGGAAAGTATGTGAAAGGAGTTGGCTAGTGCCTAAGGTTCCATTCCGGCATTTGGAAGGTGTGACTGACGAAAATACCTGCAAAATCGTCAGTCAGGATGGTTGCCCGCTGCTATCTAACCCAGGACCTCACGATTGTGAAGCCAGCACAATACGAAGACCCCTCGGTTTGTTGTGTGAAATTTCGTGTTCTCCTACGTTGAAATTATGACATCAAGGATAAGAATTGGGATTCGTGTCTAATGCTCGTGTCAGATAACACGGGTCAGATTCTCGGGTCAATGATATTCCCAACTGGGATTAAGTGATTATTGAAAAAAAAATATCTAACCAGATATTTCTAACCCATGTCAGTGAACTGAGTAAAATTTCAAATTGCGTACACGCAAAAAATAAATAATATATCCTGACTTTCCTAAACTAATCTAACCTAATGTAACTTGTAAAATGCAGAAAGAATCAAAAGGGGAATAATTATTTATAAGTAGAAAGTAAACCGTAAGGTTATTTTTTAAAAAAATAAAATAGATGTGTTTCTTAATGAAAAATAATGGGTGCTGGCTGGGAATCGAACGCGAGCCGCCTATGTAGCAACCCAATATGCTCATTTCTACAGCAACTTTTTATTCCTTTATTTACGTAGGCTTCGTTTTACATTCTTTCAACTGTGTATCAACTGTATTTTAGAGAATGCCCTATACATCATTGCCCTTTATGGGCAACAGGAATACAAAGAAAAGGGCATATATTCATTGAATCTATAAGGTTTGAGTCGAATACCCACGTAAGTCTGAGAGCAACCACAACCTGTATACATTAATATCACCAGATCTTCACCTGAATAAAACTTAAATATTTACATTATATCGATACATATAAAATTTACAGATCTTTCCTTTTCAAAACAGGCACTTGGTAGTATTTAAAATACAGTAAAAATGTCTTCTTTATTTAAAATATATTTCATTGTATGTCATGTAAGCCATAACACTGAATCATTTTTTTAAAAATATCTATAGTCCAGTAATAGCATAAAGTGTCTTGTATTAGTATGTCTTCAAACTATCCTTGTTATTTTTGCTATTATACTGTTGTAACTATCCCAAATAGCTTGTATTTTATTACATTATTATAGTATATGCTCTAAATTCTTAGGTTGTCACACCTTTTATATTCTATTTCAAATTCAGACGTTCTGGTGCTTGTATAATGTTATTTAATACCCTATACCACAAAGCTTTTTGAATCATTTCGGAGACTTCACAATTTATATTGCGCCTTAGCTGTGAGCAGTTAGATGTGGGACTTTTCAGTTACATGTGGGATTCTGTTGTACGGTAGACATTATGTGTGATCTGTATATGGTTGTTTGGTTGTCATTTCGTCCATTGGTAATCGACGAATGAAACCATATGTCGTGTCAACCACTATATCGGAAAGTAAAAACTACTTATAAGCTCAAGGGTATGGTATATCCACACCGGTGCAACCCGGTAAGTCAAAGAAAAAGAGGCTGATACAATGGCTGATGTATATAAAGATACACACCATTTTGAAGTTCTGTTTAGTAAGAAGGCTCGTGACAGCAACGTAATTTGAGAAGTTGAATTCCCCTAACTGATATAGTAACTCTAATTGTGTTCGCGCTACCCTAATTAGGGATTTATTCCAGATAAAAAAAAATTGCACTTTGAATTTGCTTATAATACAGATATGACAGAGGTAAAACCTGTGTTAAAAATTAAGGTGAAGATAGTGTTTTTTGTTTAACAAATACAATTTTTGTATTGGGACCACGCTTTGTATATATTAACTGTCATACCTTATTCACAATATTTGGATAATTCACCTGTAATCAACTTCAAGCCTCTGCTACCCATTGAATCTTCAAAACCTTAACACTATTCACAATTGAGGAGTTAGCTCCAATAAGGGAACATAGCAGTACATGTCCTTTTTATGGAGAACGTGTCAAAAGATCCGCCATGTTGTTGTCTACTATTCTGTGTAATATCTTTGCAATATGTCAATTTTTGAATGTGGTAGCCCTGTTTGTTTGAACAAATGAATAACAAAAAAAACATATGATCTTGTTACTTCCATTGTGTAGAAGTTCCTGCAGTTCAGAATGTGAATGTGCTTTATATTAAATTTGTGTTTTGTGTACTTAATAAATAATGATGAGTAATAAGTTAATAGTTCAGAAGAATTAAAAGTTACCAAAATTGGAGGAAAGAGACCAGTAAACAAAAGTGAATGGAAACAAGAAAAAAAAAAAAACAAGACGAACAGAAATTTAGGAAATGCTTATACCTCTACCGCTGGTAAGTTTATTGGAGCAGAAGAATTTTCTGCTGTCAAAGAGTGCTGTTTGAAAAAGTGTTGGGAACATGTGACGGAGAATCAACAGTGTACATTGTATGGCAACGAGGAAGTGCAAGGTTGTTGTATTGCTAGCTGCATGAGAAATGAACCTCTTAAGACAGCTGCAATGAACCCTAAAAAGAAAAGACAGAACATGTGGTGCTATAGAGTAAAGCATGGTGTGTCAGAGAGAAATGTATGTCAGAAATTCATATTACATATATTTCAAGTTAGCATGAAGAGGATTAGAATCATTCAAAATAAAATTCCTCAAAATAATACTTTTGAAGAAAGGAGAGGAAAACATATGAACGGGCCAAGAAAGCTAGATAGCTCAATATGGGACCATATTTTGTTACACTTGCAATCAATACAGCACAAAAAAGTCACTATTGTCAAGAAAAATAAGAACTTATGTATTTTGATGATCCCAATTTGAACATAAAACAGCTTTTTGAACTATTTTCTGTATACTGGAAAGAGAAGACTGGAAACTCACTTTCCATGAAGTACAAGACTTACTTCAAGTTTTTTCGACAGAAGAGTAAGTTTAGCTTTCGCCGACCAAAATCTTATGTTTGCGACTATTGTGTAGAGTGTGAAACAAAACTAAAAGAAATACAAATGATAGCCGCAAAATTCAGTACACCCTTCACAAAACGAAGGTTAAGGCTTACAACAACATAAAAGGGAAAATATTGAATGAAGCAAAAACTAGTTCAAGATACCTAGTTCTTGAGTTTTATTATGCACAGAACTAACCTTTGCCAAAGTTAAATGTGACAAGCTAATTTTACAAGAGGAGGTTGTGGCTCTATATGTTCCACATGCATGTCCATGACGATAACACCTATTTTATTTAATGTTACCTGGAAAACCAGGCAAAGAAAGATGCTAATTCAGTAGCTTCATTTGTTCATTACACTTTGGAAATAAAGTTAAAGGAATTTCCAGATATCACAGACATTGTTTTCCTATCTGATGCTGCTGGTGGGCAAACTAAGAATAACACTATGGTACAGTTTTGTTTGTGGGTGTCCAAGGTATATGATCTTAACGTCCTGCAGATATTTCCAGTTCGTGGGCATTCGTTTTCTCAATGTGATAGGAATTTTCGACTGGTAAAATCCTATCTCAAGAAGGAACCCATAATCACAACAGCAAAACCTTATCTGGAAGCCATGGTATTTGCTAGGAAGAATCCACCATTTACAGTTGTTTTTGATAAAAGCTTAATCAAAGAGTGGAGTGCTGCCTTGGAGCCAATGTTTTTGAAAACTCCCACTGCTCGGAACAATAACTTCCGAATACAGTAGTCATATGTGCAGATAAAATATAGAGCTGATGGAGCTTTGCTTCCATCATGCATTTATGCGCCTATAGTCTGCCCTTTTAATTTCTGGAAAACTAAGACTGGCGTATCTGTGTTTGCGTGATATTCATCTAAATGCAGTCAAAGCACCAGGAATTCCAAGAGCAAAATTGGTAGATGGAACGGCGTCGTTGTTTACATTCATGGACCAAGAGAGCACTGATTGGATGAAAGTACTACTAGAGGAAAATGCACATCTCGTAGAAGACTCCATTGTTGAGGAAATCAGTGATGAAGATGTGGTTTGAACAATAAAAGTGATGCAAGACAAGTAAAATTACAATATATTAAGTTAGCAAGTAATTGTTAAGTGCAGCTGGTATCTATAAATACGTTACATAACTGATTTACATAATGTTATGAAGAACTAACTTTCTGTAATGTCCATTATTAATTCATTATTAATTTCTGCATTAATATTAATAGTGAACATTTAGGACATTACAGAAAGTTAGTTCTTCATAACATTATGTGAATCAGTTATGTAATGTATTCTTATATACCAGTTGGACTTAACAATTACTTGCTAACTTCATATATTGTAGTTTCACTTGTTCTCTACAAGAAGGGCACATACGATGCTTGCAAAAATTGTGTCATATCAGGATAAAAATAAATTTGGTACATAAAGGGTTTATTTGTTTCATGTTTTGAGAATAATCTGATTCCCTTGCTTAATATTCATTAATTATTTTGTATTAAACATACATTGGTTTTTGTAATAAAACTTTGCAGCTGATTTCCTAAAACTGTCATTTTATCTATGTGCCTTTATTGGAGCTAACTCCTCAATTGGGAATAAATTTTCAGTGGAAGGATCCGTGTTGGTAATATAGAGTAGTTTCGATTTTTTAATATTAAATCGTGCACCCGAACATTTTTCGTATAATCTAACCTATTGATATATATTTTTTAAAAAGGCCTGTTTATGTTTGGCTAAGTACGTAGATCAGCCAACCCCCCGTATGACCAAGTCTGTCCCATTATTAACACCTGGTATACTTCTTTTTATAATTTCTACTAAGGGGGATATTGCATATCAAACAACTGTCCTTGTGCAATTCCATTTTGGATATGCATACTTTTTGTAAAATCTCCATTTACATAATTCTTTGTGTTTCTACCAGCAATGAAAAGCTTAATCATAATTAGAAATATCGGCCCAAAATCATATGCTTCTAAAACCTGTTGTAAATACTTGTGATCGTTTTCGTCTTATGCATTTGGAAAATCAGTAGACTGTAATATAGTCTGGTTAAAATTGTTATTGTTGTGATATGCTATAAAGTCTCTAGTATTTGACCAAGCATGTGCAGATTGCGATGACCATATTGTTGATGACTTACTATATACTCAATGTGTGGTTGTAATCGTAGCGTTAAGATTTTCTTTATTTATAACCGATATTTAATAATTAAGTCAGCCTATATTGTGTTATGTATGTGGAGTTAGTTAGGCACCTTTGGTATCATATTCATAATGCTTTGTAGCATTGTAGAACCTGGTTTTAAATTGACTCTGAATTAATTTCAAAAATTCAATAAAAGCACACTAAAAATATCTGGAAAGCATCTATATAAATATACTACAGGTAAATTTACTGAGTTTAATTCATTTGATAACGTTTCATACTATATTTTTTATTATATATGTTTGCAAAATATTTATAAAACGTGTTCATCACCTCCTGACATTGGACCGTGTTACCCTTCTCATCTTCTATCTCTGCAGTATGTTTTTTTTTCCTCTTAATTCTTTTTAGTTATTTAAACCATACCTGGCGTTCCGGTCTCTTCTAATTTTTCTATTCTCGTGAATGACTAACCCCTCACACTGTTATTAATAGGATATAAAGATAACAAAAATGCTCGTATTTGTTTAATTTTAGTAAATTCTCTCAAAGCCAAACGACGATAATATTCATTTGAAATTTAGGAGTAATAACTCATTTTGACTATAATTTATACAAAGATATTTAATATTTGTTTTTTTTAGCTCTTCTCACCGTTGCATCAAGGTTCGATTAGGATGATTAGGACAAATTTCCGTATCCAAATTTCTAACTGTTTTCTAAATTGTAAATGAAGTTATTGATCCTGCAAAATTGCTGTATTGAATTGACCTCTTTTACAACTTGGTGAAAATTTGGCACATGGGAGCCTGATATTCAATATTAGTGCTTTATGTTCTGAAGGCACGTGTGGGACAAGTTCGATATCATGCACTGGATGTTGAAGTGATTTGTGAATTAATGTATAATCTAAACATGAACTACCATCTGATCTACAATGCGAGTGGCCCTTCAAAAGTGGATATTTGTCTCTCCATGTGTTCACTAGGTTTAACAGTATTATGGAAGTTTGGCGCTGGATTTTATGGTTCCGTAGAATCTAAGGGACTGACCGTTACATTCAGATCCCCTGCTATAATACTTTACTAGAACTATGATATGTTTATAAGTCCCCTTGAAAGAACTGTTGTCTTCTATTTTCATGTTGCCTCTCTCACTGAGTGGAATTGGAAAATATATCTATATTATTTAACAGTCCCTCATAAATTCTAGTTTTATCATGTTCCAGAACACGGTTGGATTTTAAGATTTTTGCGAAAATAAATAGGTGTTCCTAAATCTTGTTCTGAATAACTACTGACACACTCATAATTTCCTGGTAAACGGTATTCGCTCAAAGTACCTTCTTTCGTACATATATTATGGCAAAGCATTTTTCTTTAGCAAACTCCGCAAAAGCCTGTACTTTTGCTAAATTTTGAATACGTTGCATGCTACATATCAAGAAACTATACATACTAATACTTACCAAAATTATCCAAAACAGTTTCGGGAAAAGAAAATGATAAACAAAGCATAAATCCCCACACGCTGAAAACTCTTAACACTTGCTTAATACAGATTTTGATTTCATTTTGTTAACTGTTTCACTTTAAGGCACAGAGAAAATACCATATCACGTGTATTCACTTTCGTCATTTACGCCCTGTCGCAATTTTTTTACGTAAACTTTTCCTTCTGTTTGTTTATTTTCGTAGATGGTACCTGCTCGTTTCCTTCTGCTTTATCACAACTGTCTGAAAAGGACTTATTCGGTCCTGCTTCTTCCTCTTATTCGAAACCCCTTGGCGCTCTTGCACTCCCTCCGCCAGTATTCATGTTTCATTTTCACTAAGGATGTCCATTTCCATGTTGTCTGAGACATTACTACCGATTGTCATGAGCACTTCTGGATTGTGTTCACAGTTTACATTTGCTTTAAATTTAACTACTTGTGCCATTTTTTTTTCACTGTTCCGATTTGCCTTTTACTAGGTACTTTCTTATCCATATCCACTAAAGGAAGACTCTGTCTGTTAAATTCAGCCTTTTTCAAAGAATAGGACGTCTTACTTACCTTGTCAGGAACGTTGTGGGGTGGTAAGTCGGTTTGCACTTTTTCACCCGTCTCCTCCATTCTGCTGAGTGATGAAAGTTGTCTCTCCTATGTCTTCCTTGAATTCCTCATCTTGCACAGTGGACCAGGCAACCTGAAAATCTGGTCAAAACCTCGAAACTTAAGTTGTGAAAATAACATCGAGGTCATACCTATTTGAAAGCAGGTTTGTTGTATTCAAAACTACTTGAAGTATAAGTTAAAAAAAAAATCTCATACGGAGTGAGTGAGGCACTCGCAAAGTCGTAGTTTGGTTTGATTATTTTGTATTTCGTAATCGTCAGTCGTAACGAGTAGAAAGATTATGCTTGTCTTAAAACTAGGTACTCGTTTCTTTTGAGAAAAAGTTTTTTTTGTTTGTTCTTTACAACAACTACACATGCATGGGTCTAACATTGGTCAAGACATTGCTGAACTTTTTAAATGTTGTGTAATCTGAGAAGGCTGTAAAATCTTCTAAACTGGAAATGCGTTAAATGTTCTCGTAGAGTTGTACTTGTAAAACGAGTTCCACATTGTTCCATACAGTTTTCTTCTTCAAAGAAGTTCAGTAGTACGATTTTTAGAAATACCTTTAGAGTGTAAGCAGAAAAATTGAGAAATATCAATATAAATATGTAAAATACATTTTTAGTTTATTGAAAATTTGGATTATTTGAAATTTGAATTATTCTACTCTTAGTGGAGTGTTTTTATACACATTTCTACTTGGTTTTATTCTGCCACACACAACATTTTACTGGACAGGAAACTGGGTAGTTTGCTTAGTAATGTATTAAATAAATCGCGCACTCAGTAATATATTTCCTCTCTTTTATTGTATTAGAGCCATACCAACTCGCGCACGATTTAACATTTTTGGCACGTCTCAGGCAATTTTATATGAAAGAGAAATATGGATGCAAGATTGTATTGCTGAAATTCACACTATTACATTACAGAACTCATGTGCAATATACATGAATGTAAAGAGAAACGACGATGGAAAAATATTCGGCAACTCTCAACTTTTGTTTTATTCCACTTGTTTCGTTCCAGACCATTAAATTAACATCAACAGTCTTGATAGCAGTTTTATCTTTCCTTATTATGTTTCACTGTTGCTACATACCGAGAGTGGAGATCTGCTGTATACGCAGTTTACTGCATTAGCTTTTATTTTCAATTTTTAAGCATTCTACTATATAATATTAAAATAAGATCTTAAAAGGTTAATTCAAAAACACAGTTACATAAGGTGATAATTTGCGAACACTTAGAAAGTAGAAGTTTATCATTTTGTAATTGGTTAATTCTTATTAAACAATTCTATGTATAAGAATGGACACCAACTCTCATGGTCTAGTGGTTAAGATTGCTGAAATCGAATACGGAATGGGGATGGGTCGCGAGTGGACTAAGGTTTTCCAAGAATGGTGCTGGGGTCGTTTCAACAATATATGCGGATACCTTTTCCACCATAGGTTCCGAAGGAGTGCTCACCAAGGAACATCATCCCTCCGACGTGTGACATACAGTACTTCTATGCCTTTTCAGCTCATAGAAATTAAATTAAGTTCATTAAAGTATATGAAGTAATGAACGTTATGTTTTAACCGGTACAGATTATTAATCTAACTTTACTAATTTAGGCATCTGTGATACAAAACAGTTACAAGTTTGAGGTATGACGTCCCTCAACGAGCATTATTGCAGTGAAATAGTGAACGCTAGGACGTTGTCCAATTCTTTATTCTAGGAATTATCCTGCCGCACGCTTCGTGGAACCGAGAAAACCGGTTTCAGGATGGTCTGAAGAGGATGACTGGAACCTGCGTGACTCCTTAGTTGAGAAGTTCTGAAGTCAAATCTGGAATTTCCTAAGATTCCGGAACCGTAAGATTACGGAATTCCAACATTACGAAGTACAGAAATTCTGATATTACGAATACTCAGAATATCGAAATTCCTGAACATGCGTAAGATAAAATTTTATGTATACACAATCACGATAATCAGTAAACTTGTGGATTTGTGAAGCTTCTTTTCCCCAGTTATTTTAATTTATATTTTTACCTTTGCCATTTGTGAACCTACTTCTTTGAAGTTTTATACGTTTTTCCATGTTTCGTCATCTTTGTATATTTATCATCCTAACATGATCCGTTAAAGATAAAATGAGGTGTATGGGCGGTAACAGCACTATGGTAATATGATCCGTTAATTGAAGTCTTACTTGACTGCATTTGGTCTATACAATTCGGATAGTCTAAAAATAAAAAGGTTTGAAAACGTTTAGATAGAACAAATAGACAATCTTCCTCATAATGTCATCAGAACGAAGAAATGCCGAGCGGTCGTAGCTCAGTTGGTGGAGCAATAAAGAGGTCCTGGGAACGATCCTAGCGGTCACCCATCCTGACTGAGGTCTTTTCATGGTTTTCCCTCAGCCATACCAGAAAAATGCCGGGATGGTACCTACTAAATAGGCCCTTGTCGACTACCTTCCTTCATCCTCTACCCCACCCTATCCTGGCCTGAATCTCAGATGCCTGGAGGTCATAAATAAATTCAATAAATAAGAACTAACAAGTTACAAGCTGATTATAATGTAAAATACTTTCCCAGTTTTTGTCAAATTTGGTATTTTGGCTTACAGTGGATATTAGGCAAAAGCTACCGAGCGGCCGTTGGCTTAACATTCGGGAGGTTGTGAGTTCAATCCCAGCGGCCGACCATCCTGACTGTGGTTTTTGCAGGGCTTTTCCTCAGTCACACTAGGTAAATACATGGTACCTTCAGCTTATGCCAAGGCTGACACGTTCCCGCATCCTTTCCCCTTCCCTAATAAGGCCTGAGACTTAGATGACAAAAGGCCATAAATAAAATTCGATTAAAATTAATTTAGACAAAATCGTGCGCTGCTTTCAGCAAAATTCAGACAACAAACCTACAAAGAAATCAGAATTAAATGCCTTCCAGGTAATATATTCTAAATTGTGTAATTTTACGTAAGAATGGCTTATACATAGATTTAAAGCATCCATTTTTGGTTTGTGACGTAAAGTAAACTGGAATTATCTGAAGCAGGGCAACGATGAACACTGAAAGTTACGTTACGTTGTGTATTATTTTCCACCGTGAAGAAAGGAACCTTAAATTAAGAGAATAACAGGTATGGCAAGAATGGTATCTTTTGAAGATCAGTGACAGTTTTCTAAAGTTAAAAAGGTACTAAGACACTATTTCAAATCTGCTTAGTGATGAGGTTAAAAAGGTACAAGGGCAATAGTTTAAATCTAGTACTCTGTTTAATGTAAGCAATGTTAATATATATTTTACTAATAAAACCTGATACTACTAAAATGAAACAGATTTCCCATTAAGGTAATTATTGTCCCACCTCAGAGACGGTATTCCATAACTAGGCTTTCCAAGCCTCAAATTTATCTCACCCACACGGAGGCTGCACGAAGTGTCAGCCAGATTTGCATGAAACCTGGTACGCATATGGGGACAGCAGTGTATTAACACTTGTGTGTATTTCAGCTGTTAATAAAGCGTCTGCTGCAATTGTTAGGAAGAGAAGAAGTGAGGCAGTGCAGAAGAGCATCGTAGATAAAACAGTCTGTACTTATGCTTCCTTTGCTGTCTATTCCAAACGGTCAAATATCGCCTGAATATGTCACTAATTAGTCTACACCGTGTGCTAGTGTGTGTTAGAGACCAGTTACAAGTGGTTGATGTTCTTTCCAACCGTTTTACGTTCCTTCATGGTGTACACAGTACACTGATCCTACTTCAAGGATGGCTTCCTGGTATAGTGATTTTCTACAGCGATCAATATCGATACCGATCGGAATCAACATCGACTATATTGGTAAGAGTGTTTGCCATTCGATATTGACCAATATTAGATAACAACGTTGATCGAAATCGCAACGCGTGCATTATTGATATCGGCCGACACTTACGGGATACTAGGGATAGTACTTACTTACATCTAATGTTTCCACATGGATCTTGGTGATCCTAAAAATATCGTGTTTAAGTTTCTTCTATATCAACTTAATAGCATTATGTGACGTCGCTTGAGATGCATGTTTAGAAGCTAATTATGGATTTGATTTATAACCAGATATTCCATACAGTGCTAATCAACTACTGTACTTGAAATCCCTTACTGTGAAATATGCATTGGAGCGATTCAGACATGTCATGTCATGAGTGCAATTTGACTGTGTCTTGCAGTCCTCTTCTGATTCATTCACAGTAAGAACATGTGAGAATAAGTTCTTGCCTCGTGTCCACCGTTGAAGATGCATTGTCGGGGTTGTCTGACAAACTTACCATTACTATGATGGCAAAACATAAATTCTTCATTTGGCATAGTTGGATCAAAGTTGGTACATCCTGGTGGACGATATTCCTATTTCTGTTACTATAATCATAAACATCAAGTTGTGATCCTGGTCTACAAAATACGAAGAAGCTTTCCATTCTATTTATCAACCAATGTTAATCCGAGTATCCTTACAAGCAGGTTTATTTGTCTAGCCCTTTCCCTCTTGAATAAGATTAATCCATCAACGAGTAGTTTCAGTTGACAGTGAATTGTCACCACGTTACTGCTCCAAAATATTTGGCTTGCTAATTTTCTATTTATAAAATATGAAACTTTAACAGAGCATGAATGTCAGAAGTGAAAAGTTGAACTGAGATGCTTCTCGACTCATTGCATAATCATAAAGCTTCTTCTACTACAGCGACACAGTTGAAAAAGGTATGAACATTGGAGCTGATATGTCAATGTTTTCCACAGAACGGTTCCGTCATTACAAGCATACTTATGAAAAGTCCCCATTAAAAGCTAAGTAATTATGTCTCTCTATTCAATATTGTCACAGATATGTATTTTTATGAATATCTTACGCTTTCAGCCATGTCACACTTTAGTTAACTTTTCAAATAAACTAATAAAAATAGCAATTGTTACTACAGTACAACACAGTATAAACATGCGAAATGGTACGAAGATGAATCGTTCACGTTTGGATGACTTTACCCGTTGACTGAAAGCTTAAATGATTAAGTAATTTATTTCCATTCTACTTGGATCCACTTCCTTGAAATCTCACTTGAAAACTTTATACTCATTGTTCTATCTATTATCTACAAGTATTAGAAGTAATGGCATTGGTGTCTCCTGTGTTTTATGCTTTCTAAGTAAAACGAGGCACCTGAACTGCTTAGAATCAACGTAGAATAGTTCTCCAATTATCGTGACACGGGATGGTTGCAATGAAGTACTTAAGGAATCAATTCAAAACAATGATTTTGTAATTAAAGAGAGTAAAGAAACCAAAGCAACTAACAGCTAAAGTGAGTTTAGTTTCGAGCAACACAATGCAGCAGTTAGCTATGCGTCACTGGGTTCACATCCATTGTTCCGTTTGGAGCTAGAGAACCCATTGTGTAAGCTGAACTTCATCAAGGTTTCAAGCGCACAGTTTTTCATGCACGAAACCGACTCCTTCCGTTGATTTGGGTATGTGGCCTGGAAAATTGTGGTTTGTATGTTCTCATCATTGTTTTCTAAAATTACTCTCATCTTCTTCCAGTTTCTTTTCCTTCCTCTCTTTCTTGCTTTGTCATCTGCATTACAGAAGAAGAACAAAGGGAAAGAAATAAGTGAGACAGTAGTTTTGGTCTTGAAAGTTTGATGTAAGTCAACACTACACAGAAACACACACACACATATATATAAAATATATATATACATATATATATATATATATATATATATATATATATATATATATATATATATATGTGTGTGTGTGTGTGTGTGTGTGTGTGTGTGTGTGTGT
>JAGDQP010046576.1:0-15258 GCA_022664845.1 Lepisma saccharinum
ATGTTGTACCTTTATACCAAATTTGATTTCAATAGCCCCAGCGGTTTAAGCTGTGTATTCTATACAACAATGGGTTCGGCGGCCATTTTGGATCCAAGATGGCGACCGATTTTGCTCATTAACGAACTTAACCGAGCTATTAAGCCTAGAAACAACATATAAAAAGTTGGTTCAAATATCTTCAAAATTATGGCCGCTAGCGTGTTAATATATATATATATATATATATATATATATAAATATACACTTTCATATCGTACCGATCTCAATAGGTATATTTTCTTCGAAATCTAACTAAAAAGTGGAGTCGATTCAGAAACGTTTTTTTACGTTTCTTATATTATAAAAAGTATGAACAATCTGCAATTGAAAATGGAATCTCATATAATATCCTACTAGCCGAGTTCAATTATACTAGCCATTATAACAGACTTAGAATAAGTGAGCAAATATTTTTATATAAAACAGTTAATGGAAAGTTTGATAACAGTCATTTTTTGAGTTTGATTTGTTTTAACATCAAAAGAGCAAATACACGGACAAAGTATTTTTTTCATACAAAAAGCCAAACACAGAACAATATAAAAAATCACCGTTACTTAGAATGTGCTCCGAGTACAATAATTTGTGCAAATGTTCTAGTATAGATTTTGTACTAGCTTTCTCAGTTTTCGAACGTATTTTGAGATCATTTTACAGATTTGATTTTCAATATTCTATTTTTAATTTTCAATATGCAACTTTCAAAAACATTTCTATATACTGAGTGATTTGTTCCAAATATTTAGCTATTTGCAAATGAGTAAAGTTATGTATATGTAATGGGTATGTGTATGTGTATGTGTGTATGTATGTATGTGTGTATTGTTTGATACACGGACGATGTAATATTTATGGAATTTATTGATGATTTTATCTAATGTATGAAGGTTGAAACATTTTTTATGTTACTCTTTTCTATGAATTATTTTAAGTCTATAGGTGTATTAGATTAGAGATTTAAGTTTGTATTTTTTGTGCTGCTGTTTTTTTTTATTCTTATTATTCTTGTTTTTTTTGTCTTTATATTACTTTCTTTATATATTGTATACTATAACTGTAGCAGTGTAAACCTTCATTAAGTGGAGAATGAATTTCTCTGTAGAAGGTAAATAATAAAATAAATAAATAAATAACGTTATTTTTTTCATAGTGGGTTTAAATGAGCTTTTTTCGATTTTAATCGTTAAGTAAATATATTTTTAGAAGTTGCCTTATCATTATTTTTCTATTGCGGCATGCATCTCCTTTTCTTGTTAAAAATATGTCTTTCACGAAAATATTCTATCAGCTCTCATTCACTCGAAATGTTTCTGTAACCACTGCTCCGCACACCTCCTCATGAATTAAAATCCTTGTGGACAGCGTAGAAAACACGAAGTAGATAAATGCGTGAAGTTAGAACGTTTTAGAAACATTAAATTGAATTGATCAAGTCTATTATAAGAGACATAATGCAAAAATCATTTTCCGTGAGGAAGGTGCATATATTTCAATGCATGATGTGGAAATGGCTGGTAAGATCTTTTTGTTAATCTATTTGAAAATAAAAGTAAAAAACAGCAAGAATGTCGTTGTAACTACGTAAATTTTGTAATGTTGTAAATAAAAATGTAATTAACGTATCGTATATTTTCGAAAGAAAAAGGAAACATTTCCGGCTTATAAAAATTGATTTCTTATTTTATTCAAAACCAATGTATGTTGCATTCTCTAACAGTAAATATAAGCCAAAGCAACCTTAACTTAAACAATACTATAAATGTTAGTCAAGACATATATTTTAACCGAGTTATTGTTGTAATACAAAAATATTCACTACAGGTTGTCCCTAACTATTGGACTGTCCCAAAATTTGACTTTAAAGTTCGAAAGTCTGGTGACTTTTGTTCCACAATTAAAGTAGTTCCACAATAAGGGCCGATTTCTGACCTTCAACTGATTCTAATGACATTTTGTATGTAATAAATTTACCATATGAGAGACTCAATAAGGCAAGTAGTATGTGTATACAACTTCTGGTCATCATGGAAATATCGTCCAAATATTGTCACTTCCGGATTCTAATGGACATTTCCGCCTTCCCCGTCCTTATATATTTTACAGTTTGTTTGTGTACATTGGATTAAATAACATATAATGTTTTTTTTTTTTAAAATTTCAGCGCTACGGTTTTCCGTTACGTAGAAATATAGCATGAAATACTGAAAATGCAATCTCCTACGTCATACAACGAAAATCATCCTCTGATTGGTTTACGTAATCAGTGCGTACTATTTCCGAAGCTATATGCTCCTCCCTATGTTACGTTCCTTATTCAGAAGTTTGAAGACAAAAAGAAAAAGGAGAAAGAACATTTACTTCATCACTTAACGAAATAATTAATGTACAAATCTGCAGAACACACTTCATAAAGTTTAAACACCAAAACATGTTTTTAATAACAGAAATTACTCGAAACATAGACAGGGGGCAGTCTTAACTTGCAATCTTCTTCTTATCGCTCGTTCATGCAACTGTTGATATCTTGTGAATTTAGCTCAGTTGGTTAGCGCGTGCAACCTTTATTTTTTTTATGCTTTCACCTAAGGCTGTTCGAATCCTATCAATGGCCGTGTTTTATTTTACTTCACGAAACGCAAGAGTAACTTCAATGTGAAAGTTTCAATTTACGTTTTTGTTTCTTACATGCTTTTATTATTATTTTATACAATGATATATTAAAACTATTCAATATATTCACGGCCTACAAGTACGTTAAATTGTTAACAGATGGCAGTAACGAGCGCTATTAATTCATGTGCTTTTAAGTTCTTGAAATATACTTCACTAGCATTCATTAAAAAGTATACGATTGTCGGATGTAAGACCCCACATTTTTACAGAAAAAAGAGGTAATTCTTTATAAATACAAGAGTTCTAAAGAGCATTATTAGAAGATATCTTATGATTTAATCATGAAAATGAAAAAAAAGAGCTGATATAAATTAGCGTTGAAGCTACCAAACTATACCAATATCTTAAAAAGTATTAAAAGTGAAAATCAATTTTGAATGTATAAAACGAACTAAATTACGTGTTAAGGCATACAGAAACGCTATTCACCACTTATACTATTTCATTCGATCCATTTTTGCTATCTCTTTTTAACAATACTAACAAATCAAATACAATTTGTATGTCAATGACAAGCAGTCGGAAGACTGATTACGTCATAACATGGCGGCGCCCGATTAAGCGCAAGGCTGAGACTCTTTTGAAGCAAGTCTTTATAACTCTTGATAGATTCATCACAGAAAGAAAAGAAAATGTTTCCCGTAGTCTGCTTTAATAGAATATTTTTTATTGCAATAAAAAAATACTACCGGAAATGTCCATTGTTATAGTGTTCAAAATAAACTATTATATTTCGGGAGTAGCTTAAAATGTCAAATCTAAATTTTTGAACGGCATGTACTAACATAATGGCTATGTTACAGTATAAACTGAAAAAACTGCTTTGGAGAAAGTAATAGTTTTTTTATCTAAATGTTCAACTTTACTAAATGAAAGTGAGCTTTTTCTAGCAAATTCTGCGTTGTTTAACCATCAGCATTCACAAAACAATACATCACTCAAATAATCATAATGTATTGTAGAAGAACATATTAAAAATCTTTTGGAAATCATTTTGAGGCCTGAGGGTTAGAAGAAACATTGTATAGTCTATATATATGTCCCTCATGTGAGGCATATGTACGAATTCACCGAAATAAACCATCATATCTCTGAAAATGCTTTAGATACGTGAACCACATTTTGTGTGACAAATGCGAATATATTGGATACATCAAAATGAAAATGCCTAGTTGATAGCTTCAACTGTGTTTAAGGTAGAAAATATTAGCTTTAAATAACGCTTAATTTTAAATATTATAAAGCAATTTATGAGGAAGCTATTTTTTATCAGAGCCATTTATAACACAGTGCCGTTAAACTATACAAAATAGGATTTGTAGGCTATGTAGATCATATCAATGTCCGTAGTTTACAACCACCCACACATACATTTTAACAATGTGAAAAAGCAGAATGTAATGGAATAATTATCTAGGAGTAGGATACTGGTCATAATCAGTTTAACAGTCCATGTATAAAACACATATTTCTGCAGCTTAAAATACTTCTTCCAGCACCCAAGATCCTCTGGTTTCAGAGCACTTTTCGAATGCTGATTGTAACTCAAATACCAAACGACTAATGCCACAGGAGCACAGAAAACAGTTGTTTATGTTCCCGCTCTGCATTGAGAGTACCATCTTTTAATGTCGGTCTTGTCGTCTAAAATTCATAGATTTCATACCTTCGTTGTTGTGTGTCACGATTGAACTTGAACTCGTAAAACTCATGGTTACTCCTTGTAAACGAATACTTCGTAAGCGCCTTCATCTCAGGAATCTTCGACTGTATAGCTAGCTGCCAACTTTTGTTGATGTACGCTGTCTAAGAAATGTGGGTCACCTGGACAATACGAGTATTATTAATCTGTTTATCAAGAATTATCGTTGTCATAACCAAAAATATGGTTAATCATATTTGATATTTTGGCAGTTACAATAAATGTTGATTCAGCATTGTTAATGAAATATTGTTACATTTACAATATTTAACCATAATATTTAAATTGTGATTTGTTAGGGCGGAACTAACTATAAATTATTGTTGATTTCAGGATACTAAAATATTAATGTTTTTCGCATGCGTACATCTTTATCATAGTTCGTGTTACGAGATGACAAACAAAATAAGGTAGCCATATTTATCGCCACAACAACAGAAACAATGAAAAGTTATTACAAAGACTCAAATTTTACATTGATTCTAAGCTTTGGATTTGTGGTGATGGTTAATATACTAACATTATGTTTAAATATATGAAGAAATTTATATTTTTTTCTATTACCGTTGTGAAAATGTTTGTATGTGCTCTTTATGGTTGTGGGCCACATATAGCATCGTTCTTAAATAAAAAAAAAAATATAGTATAGTTTTTTATACAATCGAGTTATATTTTGTCGAATTAAACGTAGTATTTTTGATCATAAAACCTGTTAAATGTTGAACGATATGAAATGGGTTTTGGAAAGAACGCCACATGAATATTTGCCTTGTAGATACTATTGTGAGTCTATGTTAGAAGGGGTAGCATAGAGTCTCCAAGTGGAAGAAATTCTTTATTGATTTTCTGTGATAATACAAAATATATTTTAGAACCTACAATACCAATAAAAATTAAGCTACAATATTTCGGGTGGATTTCTAGTAAATTCAGCAATAAAGAATTGTTAACGTATTGTAAGCTGTTGAGAACAATCATAAAAGTATTGTTAAATTCACAAAACATGATCAACAATATTTTATTGTAAATGGAACCATAATTAATGGTTCCAAAATCACTACATTTTATAATACAATTGTTCATAATATCGTTATATCTACTATGTATTATAGGGTGCGCCTAGCGTAAGATCTCATAATTAATCTTTCGACAACATAAGGAAATCCCTTGATTTAATTGCCTCGAAGGCCATGTGCTGCTATTGTTCTATCTACAGGAATGTGGAGATTTCAGATTGGAAACCTTAATCATATAGATGGAGTGAATCCCGAAAGCCTCCGTCGACGACGATAATGTCTTCTTCCTGTAGCCATGCTCGCATTTTTCGATGTTCTTTTCAAGCATGTGTTGCTTAACGAGGAGCATTCAAGTTATAACACCTCCTTTTTTCAGGTCTAGTAACTGTTAGAAACGTGATGTTTACTTAAAACACACAAGCACTGGTTGGCAATGCGTGGCAGAGATGGCAGCACCAAATGGCACACAGAACTCTAGCGGCAGCGGCGAAAGTGATAACTGTTTTGGATACTTACGATACTCGTAAAATTGCAACCCGTAATCATTCGTTTTCCCCATTTGCATGTGTGACGCCGCTTGAAATTCATCGGTGATGGTGTCATGGGTGTGTCTAATGTGCTTTCTTGGCTGCGACAGTTCAAAGAAGGTAGAGCGTTGTGTGACAGCAAACCAAGAAAACCTCGGCCTCGCACAAGCCGGTCATAAGTATTCAAAACAGACATCACTCTCGCCGCTGCCGCTAGAGGTCTGTGTGCCGCACGATGCTGCCATTTCTGTCGCGCATTGCCAACGAGTGCTAGCGTATTTTGAAAGAAATAGCACGTTTCTATCAGTTACCAAACCTGAAAAAAATGGAGGTGTTATAACTTGAATGCACCTCGTATTTTAACATCATTTGCCTGTATTAGGGAGATTAGAAGGAAATATTTTCCATTTCAAACAACGATCGGGTTATAAACTTGATTTTTGTTATTGTGATATGTTATACTATCCGTACATGATACATAAAAATGTGATTTTGGTATCTTAAGATCTTTCAGCCATGTAGTAGGTTATTTAGCGCAATCTCAAATATGCACTTCGACGTGACGTACACTTGTTTAAAGTATATAAGTTTATTTTAACAATTAGACGCCATAAGTTAAGAAATGATTTTTGAAGATGTACTCCTACATTAGACAGAAATTATTTGAGCGGCGTATCGTTTTGTATTTAGGGGTGTGGTGGGGGGTGAAGTTAAAAAATACAGTGCTTCCAGGAAAATGCGCTTTTTTGTAAGTAAGATTGAAAGTTTACATACGAAAAAAAAGTCATGTCCAAAACGTTTGACGTTTTTTTTCGGTTTATATTAGTACTTATCATACGCAATTTCAATTTGATAGCTTATACCGTTCCCGATATATCTGAAATTATTTTAAACATCATAAAAACTAGATCCGTAATTACGCAAGTTTAGAATATAAAATGGTTCTTCTAACCATCTACCCCCACTAGTTACAAAATGATTTTTGCATATGTTCTTTTGCATTAAATTAAAATTATTTAAGCGACATATCTTTTTGTAACTAGTGGGGGTTGGTGCTTAAACAACACTGAGTTTCCTCGGAAAAGTACATTTTTATATGTAAAATTGAACATTTACATAGGAAAACTAGCTTTTTCTCCGGTTGAATGGTCTCTCAGTTATACTGTGACATGTTCATTATAGTAGTACTTGGCATACGAAATTTAGATTTGATAACGAACACCATTTTTGAGACATCACAATTTATTTCTAACAACACTGTAAGAATTAGAATCCGGAAGCGGGCAGTTGTGGACGCGCTTTCCATGAATAACAGGAAGTGATACGCTCATAAGATTTGGTTATTGGAAATATTAGCCGGGAGTGTATTTTGCACTTTACAAGTATTTTAAGTTTTCAAATATTATTGGTTCAAAATATTTTGTTAACAAATGTTTTTTTTTATTCCAAAATAGTTATGTTACGTTATTCTCTGCATTTAAATAGTTTAAAGATTTCTTCATTTAATAACATCCATGGTTATAATGTTAATTTTCTTGTACTAGTGCCTTGTATTATTCTAAGTGTGTATTAACAACATATTTTTTTTTTATTTCTTTTGTCTTGAATTTTGTAGAAATGCCAATATATTTATTATAATATGGGTGCTCCTCTAAGGATCCCTCAGGACTAAATGAAATTAACATTTTCAGAAGTTTCAAACCTCCCTCATTCACATTAAAATTATCAACATGGAAAATGTTTCGAAGTTTAAAGTCATACCTATTTTACTAAATTTGTTAGAGAAAAAACTAACAACAATGGAATCATGAAAGATAACTTGTTTTATTTGGTACGTAGCGGACAATTAACCAAAAATATTGTTAACTGTATTTTGGTCTACGTTTAAAAGAAAAATGAGACGGAATCTCAAAAATATAATTTTTTTATGCTATTTTGCTTTTAATGTTTACAATTTTACGGTGTAGTTGCTAAACCAAAATATCAAAAACAACTTGGAGATAAAAGCTGTTTCCTAATTCATAATCTTTGAAATGATGTACATTTCAATATAACTGACCAATTACTGTGTTAATTGTTTACAATTAATCTCTTGTAAACGATTTACATATGTGTAAAACGTAAAACATTTCATTTGGTAACACACAATTTCTATCCGCAAATGGCTGAATTGCTGTCAAAAGTACAAATTCCACCTTTAACATAAGCCTTCTGATTACATTGATAACAGTAAAGTTTCTAATGTTGTCAAGTAAGATCCTGAAACTAACCGACAGATGGAAGAAGTATATGCAGTAATGTATTGGACTATTATTACAGATCAAGAACTAAATGAAAGAGTTTTATAAAGTGAAACATTTTTAGAAGTCCAAATGTTTCAGTGCTACTTGACAGGCGTTGAGAACAAAGCTTCACTCTCAAATGAAACTATAAATAGGGATATATATTTTGGTGATGATTTGACACAAAACTTTCTGCTTCTATGATCACGATAACTGATTTTTGTGATAATTTTATCTAGAATGGGTAAAGTTTATCTTCAACCGAAAATTATGTATGATACTTTTTGTATTAAATCCCGCAAGCTATACAGTTAAATGTTTTGTATTTTAAGAGCTTTGATCTACAGCTCCTTATTTTGTCTGTAATCATGTCTGTTCGGCAGAAGCTATCCATTTTGTTTGTGGGGAATGTTTGTGTTTCTGCCACAGTGAACATTGTGCGTTATTTTTCTTACATATTCTACCCTATTTTCACCCACACGTAGATAAAATATATAGTTTTGTGGCGCTCCTAAACTTCGGTTGAGACCCTCCTGAGATTTTAGACTAGTTACGGCCCTCTACCTACTCCTATTTTTGGATTTCCAATTTGTGCACTTTCCTGCTTATTTTTATTTTAATGAATAATACAATACGCATAGAGCTGTGGTGTACATAAGAAGAGGGAATTTTCACAGGTAATTATTGTGTTGATTCGGGGGTTGTTTTTAGCTCCATTATTACAAAAATAAATATAAATATAATTTAAAACTTAACATCGTACGTAATGTCTTTGTGAAGTTTCATTCCGTCCAAATATTTATTCAATATAGATAAATGATAATTGTTTTTTCTCTTATGTTTCTGCCAAATAAACTATTTTCAATTCTATCATAAAGTTTTTGATTCTGCTGATATTTCATATTTGTAATTTCATTCAGAAAATTGCTATTATATGCTGCAGAGTAAAAAGCACAGTACTCACGAATTAACATTTTATGTGAGCCTTAATGCGTAATTAAACAAGTTCCTCCACGTAATCATTAACAAGATAGGATATGGCCGGATGTTTACATGATTACTGTAAATCCAAAACTGTAGCCTTTAGCTAATGTGTTTAAGATTTTATAGCGTGCCTAATGATAAACATAATCACATGTTTACGTCACCGCGAGTAAATAGTATTCCACTACACATGAGGAGGTATAGACAGAATCTCGCATTAACCATTTTGTAGACTACCAAGTAGCAACATTCAGTAACAAGAAACTAGATAAAACAAGTATTTGCTGTCAGGTAATTAAGCTGGATAAACAATGACCAAAAGATTTTTTTCATTATTTAGCCGGTTTCGTTGTTATAATTGTTAACATCTTCATAAAATAATTAATTAGTAAGAATTTCCTGGTTGAAGGCAGCAAGGCGAACTGGTTTGCGTGTAGCATGTATCCCATAATGTAGATTTTTTGCGGTGTACGCCTAGATAAGAACTAAATTCAATTATATCTACTCTAATTTAACTACTTTTCTTTGCAATCAGGCAGTTCATATTGTTCGTGCAGTCGTAAAATGATTTAGCACGAATTAAATATTGAGTAAGTTCAAATCTTCTAACCTTTTTACCTGACCAAGAAAATTACAAAATATATTAATTAACATATAAAATTCTAATCGGTGTGACATATCACAGGATAGAACAGTACTGAAACTGGAGATAGTTGACATAAGTTGGGATGATTACCAAAGCCTGAAACCGTAGAGGAATTAGCGCAAATATTCAAGGTACACAGGACAGCAACTATATTAGTTGGCGATTTTTGGAATTGATGGATAGCAATACAAAGTTCAATGTCAGATCATTGAAATTTAACTTAAGGGACACCTAGCAACCTGTGTTTTTTTGGTACAAAACGACCTGTTTTATTCACGCATTATCACGGTATCATGAAAAGTGGATTTGAACTTGGACGTAATGCCTCGAAAGACTGTCATGTTTCTAAAACGACTCTATCAAAGCCCAAACCAATACGTCCTCTAACTGTAAGAAAGTTGTTGAATGTTTGGTAAACGCGCATGGGAAATCTGGGGAACACTCCACATCTGCCATGAGCATATGATGTCTCCACATTCGACCGCCTTTACCTTACAAAGTGATTGCAACTACCAAGAATACTAGTACTCTATTTGAAAGGATGTTATGCGTACCTCAAAGCGCTAATCATGAACAGTGAGAAAACGTCTCTATCGTCCTTCCAAGAATTTAAAACCAGTTAGGGCCGCGGTGGCTTACCTCAGCTATTTGGGGTCTCGGTTCGTGCCCTGTAAAACACCGTGTACGTGAGTTCTCTTGAGGTTCTCCAGTTTCATCCCACTTTCTTAGTTCAAACAATCATTCCATCGATTAAAATCCGGCCTGGGCCAAAGTTGCCAATTAAATTCAAGTTCAAATTAAAACCGTTCCGACAAATTCGCAAGTAGCCGCGATGCTGCTTCCAGTGAAGTGTGTGCTGTGATGCCAAAGGCGTAATTCACTACCAGGCAGGCCCTGGAACTTAACAAAACTGTGTATTCAACATTTCTTGTCAACAGTTTAACAAACTAAGTGTAGTTTAAAATCGATTGACCTGACTCGTCCATCGCAACGAGTTGTAATCTATCATGACGTAACATCTTGCTGCTGTCATCACCCGTCAAATATTGATAATTTCTGAATCTAAGTTTCAACCGCCATACTCTCCTGAGATAGCACCTGCAAACTAGCTTCCTCTTTGGCCTTTTACACAATTTATTCTTTCGAATAAATTTTAACGATATGGAGGCTGTTAAACCTGACGTTGAATACGTCTTCGAATCGAAATATTAAAACTTTAACTAGCATAACATTTACCTTACAAGAAAGATGGAAAGAGTTAATCGATTGAGTTCACTAGGTGAACTCCATTGTGTGATTTCGCAATTCAGTGTACAATAAAATGTATTAGAAATTATGCACGTATCCATACGTATAGCTATAACCTTCAAAGAAATACTTTATAAATTTAAGTACTGTTTAGAAGTGTTTGGTTTCATTTGTCCCTCGTACATAAAGAAAGACTAAAACATGGGTTAAAAGAAAAATATCCTCAATACGGTGCTCACAAATATTAGTCGTAAACTCAGGATTGTTTGCAGACACTTTCGGGAAAGAATAGTGTCTGCATACAATCCTGTATTTACTGCTAGTATTTTAACTAACCGTAACTCCTATTGAAGGATGGAACGAAATTTAGTCCTTGAGAGTAATTTCTATGTTCCTCTATTGACATATTAACAATTGACGTAAAAGGTGGGAAAACCACTTGGATTGACCCATAAGAATTGATAAATTCATTTCTGGGAATTAGGAATCTGATTCTCTTTTCTTTTCTCTTAAGAAATCAATGTGGGGATAAATCAAATTTGAATGTCACTTGAATAGTATTACGTTCCAGATGTAGCATCTAAACATGATAAAGAAGTGTCTGTACAATATTCCTGAATGATAACATAATATTTGATATTTGTTTAATCAAAGAAATATTTCTGGCATGAGAAACTTATAAACTGAAAATTAATAAAATTCCATGCGTAATGCATTTGTCGCTAAGGATTGGGGCATTGTCTTTTAAGGAACAACTTTACAAACATATTCATTTCATTATTACAAAATTTGAAATCCTAATCTATTTCCACCGAAAATAGGTTCAACGAAAGACGACAAATTACTTCTACTATTTACATTTGTTCCTCACTATCTTGTGACTGTAAATGCTTACTGGTATATGGAAGAGCTAGAAAGTTAAATTGGACGGTATTTAAATCTAATTCTAACTAATCAGCTGAAAAAGGAAGAAAGAAATTATTTCAATCAAAAAAGTTCAAAATTTTCTTTTCACTTTTGTAAATTCTGCTATTAATTTTTATATTACTTCAAGTATCCAAGTTAATATTGAGCAACATCTATATAAATCAATCTTCAGTGATAATATCAGTTCACTTTTCATTAAACTATTTTTACTTCAAGTAAAGCTGAGGCTTTTCTTGATTTCAAATTGCAAATCATTTTTTTTGGAACAGATTTACGGCTCTTTGGGAAACCTGAAGATTTAATAAAAATAATCTAATCTAAGTTAATCAGTATAACAGTTACTTCCTTCGTTCACGTAATAAAAAATAGTGTCATCTTAAAGTACCTAACGCGAAGTCAAAATCTGTTATAAACGGTCATAGGATACGATAAGTGTCCAAGGGTGATGTTAACGGTCGGGGTTCCCGAAGTGACAACGATCACTGTATGTAATTTCCTCAATGAAGCCGCTAATGGTAAGCCAAGTAGTAAAACAACAGGAAGATAGTACCGATGAATCGACGGAACTACGATAAATAAGGTTTGAGAATATCGAGACCTCCATGACAATCGTGACACTCCGATAACGTAACACCAAGCAATCAAATGAAACGTAGTAAATAACGAACGTTCCGTATAACCTAAACTACCTCGTGTAATATTCCTGAAATCTAACCACTTGATGGCGTCCGTTCATATCAACCGCAATATTGTACCGATTAATGAGAAGTCGTCGAATTGAATAATCAACAAACAAAAAGAAACGAACATCCGTTAAGTAGATCACGATTTCTGTGAATAAAATTATTGATTAGTAACAGAAGAATCTCACACTTAAATCTATGTAATGAGGATAATAACTTTTCACTTCTACCTTTATATTATCTACTATTCCTAAATATTACTAACCAAGACTTTTCCAGATTTCCAATTTACCATGTAAATGAAGTTATAATATATGGGTATTTCTTTCAATCTCAATCCTTGTAATGCCTGAGAATTGACAATTAATGGTAAGAGCATGAGCTTATATTATTCATGGTACTGTTATTGATTTATTTTTCTTTTAAAACAACTAAACACTTTATTCCAATTTTCTTTCATTCAGCTAATGTGGTCAATAAAATACATACATAAGTTCGGTACATTTACTTTATAACGTGTATTGATTCTCTCAAGCAAAGTATTTTCACAATTCCCTCTTTTTAGGAAAATAACGATAGTTATACATCCATGCACTGAGAAAGAGAAAAAATAATAAATTAAACAATGCATCTTTTTACAGATGTACGCGGATAATTCAAAATTCCATGAACATTTGCATCAATACAAACCTTTATCTCAAGGATAATCTACAATAATCATTTTAGAGGGTGAGCTCACCTTACACTGATTGTTCTGTATTCTAACAACTGTATGCAAGAACATATCTACTTTAATTATTAATAATTACGTATCTTGCAACACCAATCAGATATTACACACAAAGTGAGATCTCTAATCAATATCCACTCTCCACAACATGACCTATCCAAATCTCGAAGAAGGATTTCAGTAAAGAAAGTTTTTTTCAATATTTGGGCACCCGATGCATGTAATAATGATAAATCAACGAACCTCGTCACAGACCACGTAACAACGTAATCTACCAGACTATCACCATGAAAAAATATGAAGAGGCCTTCCCGGACTGGAAGTGTAATTACGACATCTAACCTCCTCAAGACAAGAACTTTGGACCTGATACGACTCTTCTCCCCATAACTCATGAATAACTGGAAGCATCAACACGCAGTATGGTATGATAACTTAATATGATAAGTTACAATTATATAAACTAGGTTTTTATATTGCATCATCAAACATTGTTCTCCGCCTACCGAGATTCTATGTACATAACACAACGGAAAAGCAAAGTCTCACTACCTGAGGACCTTAATTACACCGACAGAGTAAAATAATATCGTGCAAATAGACGTAAGTAACCAAAAGTAAAATGTCAAAGTTTTATTCTATCTATTTGAACAATCTTGCTGTATCTTAATACATTCGACATAGTTTTTACTAAGAGACGACACTGTACTTGATACTTAAAGTACCTATTCAGACGAATAAATGCGATGTCCGCCTTCACGTCCACATGTATACACTTTTCCTGACTAATGATATCCCTAAAACGTACATTTCTTCCATTCACAATAAGCCTGGGCCTGATTGGAGTTCTCGCGCAATAAAAATTTGGTTACTCTCCATATAACCTTGGATATCCTAAAAAAAGTTTTGCATTCAACGCACCAAACTTGAAAGTAATGGAAAATTTATGTTCGACGTTCGATATATAATGCTCAATGTACTCAAATAGGCGTTTGCACTAAGGCACGGCTAAATTGCAACTTGCTAACCTTGACCATTGATTAGCAGTTCGTATTTATAACAAAACGTAGGCGAAGCCATTGCATATACTGTCTTACTCTAAAGCAAACGAATCAGTAGTAAAGCCTAGGCCTCCTTTCTATTCCCGAAACAACAAAATGTTGACTGATAACCTCAGAAATGAATCGCACTGCCAATGTTCACTTCGGTAAGCGTTATACTTTCGGTAATCTTCCAGAGGATACCAGTACATGTACACGGCTATAAACTTTATTGTGTATATGAAAGTCATAATAACATAATAAAAATTGTTACCTGGTTTGCTCTGCGCTTCTTGCGCGCACTTGCCAACTGCTACTTACTCTACCAAAAGTATGACCTTCGTTGCACGGTGTAGTAAAGTCAGACGAGAAATTAAACACTTCGACTTACAGCATAAGGGAGTCATCCTATAAAGTATGTTTTTCCATAAGAAACGTGCTCCCCACAATGTCCTTGTTCGGAAAAAAGGGAACAACTACCATACTCCGTATCTCACCTCTTGCTTGAGGGGGAGGGGAGGGATATAATGGCGGTTTCATTTAGAAGTTTCGGGCTTTGTGAGCCCATGCCTTCTATGTGAGTTTTGTGACGTTGTTTTGAAGGAGGTATATGAAATTTTGCGAAAAGCAACTGTCGCTTTCGCAATATATCTGATTTTATTATTACTTTGTGATGCTTACAAGATGATGTGGCGTTCATGTCCAAATAGTCTATTCATTTCGTGAAACCGGATTACAAACAGTTACCAATATTATGG
>JAGDQP010046577.1:0-15258 GCA_022664845.1 Lepisma saccharinum
AGGGGCAAATAAATTTGTAAGTAGTTGTTTCAATTAAAAACGAATAACGCATTTGTAAATAATGAAATGTGTCAAATTAATTATGAATAATTCTCAAATTCAGTCACGTGTCTAGGGTAATTTATAATAATGAATATTGGGCAGCCTTCGAGTTTTATGTTACTAATAGATAATATTATACAAGGGAATTTTCGGCTCACTTGTAATGTTAGATTATAATATAATCTATACGTTGCGTTATGAAGATGCTGTAATATAACGCATAATCGACATAGTGAGCCAAGTTGTTTAGATGTGCGCTTGAAGCTTCTAGACTGATAATTACCATTTATTGCACCTTGGTAGTGGTAATGCTGGAAAAGATTAAGAAGATTAATGATTGGCGACATGCCTTGTGGATTCCATGGTAACGATATTGCAAAACAAAATATATTTCTCGCATTAGGGGACACTAGGTAGCATTGAGACTAAATTTACATGATTTTCCCTGTGTTCCAAATAGTCATATCCTTATCAAATTTTGTGAGGGTAATGGCGTGCTCTTTCACGATTATTTGTGTATTTTTAGTTTTTAAAATTTATTGAGGACAGAAATGATAAGCAATTATTTCGACTTATTCAAAGACATGTCTTTTCTCCCGATATAAGAGTGGTATGAGACCGGTAGTACTAGGAAGGTTTGAAACTCTAACTATGAAAGAAAATTTCAAATGTTACTTTTTTTTTAAATTGATTCATTAATTTCGACTAAGCTCGTAGAAGGGATGAAACGGGTTATCGGGTAAATTTTGAACCGGATCGCCGGCTCTACGTTTGCAACCTGATTTTTGATTCGCTGACCTGGAAGGTAGGACAGACTTTTAATTCTTTCTTTATTATACATTGTTACGTTTGAGTAGTGTTTCAGGGGTGACCGAGACAGGAATTTAACCCCCAGTCGCGATTAATTCATAACAATAGTAATAACAAACATACCTATCCCCCAGAAATAGTTTCATATCCCCAAAAATAGTCTTAAATCCGATCATCAGGTTACCGAATCACAAAGTCAGTTTTGATCATGGGACAAGACAAGGTCAGAAGGGCAAGGTTTCGGAACGGATCACTAAAAGTGACCAGGTTTCTGCTCTAGCTCGTAGATGAAGATGATAAATTCTTCCCCTTTCAATAACTTCTCTGCGCTTCTATTTCATTCTTTACTGAAGTGTAAGTCAAAATTCTAGAATTAACCTGCTTTCTGTTGAAAATTCTTTTTCTGTGGAGGGACATTTGTAATGGACTTATTTCCAAGGGGGAAACTGTAAAGAAGTCTGGGATTCGAAACTTGTTCTCTGCTGGTTGGAAGTTTTTCCCCTAAATGATTTTCAGTTCTGTTAGTCACATTATAGTAATTTTTGGACACTCCTTAATAGTAATTCAAGAATACAGGTCTATTAACCTGACTGATAAATGGATTATATTTTTCATTTGAAGTAGTGCTTCTTTGGATAATGTGTGATTTTGGGTTTTGGTTACGAACTTGGAAAACGATTTCCTCTAAAAGCAAAATAATTTACAAACTACGCTTTTCCCTTGTGATCTTCCACTTAACAAGAAATATTACCTTCAAATTAACCAAGCAATCCTAGCATAGTTCGTAAAGCCTAGGCTTAGACATCGGAAGGTCCTGCAAACGATCCCGGCAGGAATTTTTCCAGAGTTTTTCCTCCGTCACACGAGACAAATTTCTGGATTTTACCTACAAATAAGGCCTTCCAACTTCATCTCCACCACCCTATTCCGGTCTAAGCCTGAGACTCGTAAAGGCTTAAATAAATTTAAGTTAAATTTATAATTAAATGAATAAAATTTATATTAAATCAAAATACAAAGCAATACAATTAGTAAAATATAAACAAAAATGGATGTATTAGTATTGAACAGTGATTTCTTTTCTATCTGGATAAATCGAAAGAATATGAGATCATAACAAAGATAATTATCCAACTAAGGAGGTGCGAGACATATGGATGTTGGGAGGTTTGAGACATGTCTCAACTTCCCTATTTTAAGTGTCTCAAAACATTTTGAAAAAATCCCTTTCTAATCTGATCATTATCGCTCGTACAAAGGTTGTAACTCTTTTCTATAAAACATACAACTGGTTACTCATATTTTATGCAGATGCACAGAGAATAATTAAAAAATGCATTTTTTTTCATGAAGGTGGCAAAACAACTTTGCATCTTTTAAATAGATCTTCTTCTCTCCTGTTTAAATAAATCCTTCCACTTACTTTGAAGGTCACTCAACAAGGGACAAATAAATGGCGTTATGTCTCATACGACGGAGAACGTAAGTGTTGCCAACTGTACAGAATAATATCGAATTAATCAGTCATCCCTTGTATCAAATTTCCTTAGTTCCCCTACGTAAGAACGGCTTGACCGATGCCAACCAAAATTAGTAGGGTAATATGACCAACAATCATCCATGTTTTAGTTATACTAGCGTTTCCATGGTAACAGAGCTCGTTTCCTAAACATTCTATTTACGTATCATATGATAATGTTTGAAACGATTCTCTTTAATTTTTGTATCATTATATAGTGCTCTATCGTTAAGGCTTTAACCGTATTACGTCAGCATTTCCATGGTAACGAGACTCAATTATTAAACACAAATTCGAGCTTTACTTGAAAACGACTAGACCGATTCGAATCATGTTTACTGTGTTAAAAGATAGGACTACGCTAATTAACTCTACAATATTAAACCTTCGTTCTTGATTCTATTACAATGGTTCCTTCGCATATTGATTTATTTCCTCTTACAAGCAGTATGAAAGGTACAAAAATGTTATATATCACAGAATAACAATCAGACATAATTTTAACAACAATAATGACATTACAAACTTTTAGAACATTGTCGCTTCTTTAACTTTTGTCAAACAGTGAACATAACATGTTCACTGTCATAAACATCAGCATATATTGTGCAGAGTGCTTATGATGTGTCTGATAAATACTGTATAATAATTAGTATTCAATCGTGTTTCTTTCGTTGAACAGATATGCAGGGAAATATAGATAAATGTGGGTTACTTGCCATGTTATGGTAGCATTTCTCTTCGTTGAAATGAAAAAAAAAATTGCCAGAATTTTTGTTGGTTTCTCCCTTATACGTGTTGGCACTCTTTCCATTTGTCAGTTCACATGTTAGCGAAACAAATTTATCCTAATTTGATTGACGTGTGTTTTATCCAAATATCATCTGTTTGAACGATTACATAGACTGACAACAGAGCATTGTTTGGTTTAAGAGAAACATATGCATGCCAGGTTCTCTCATATCGGTGCAATATTTATTCCATATAAGTTGCATCGATTTATTGTATGTCCAATTGAGGACCGTTTTTTTTTCAAACTTTCTTTCTGCAAACAGAAAGTAAAAATTGACATTTCTGCTGATCTGGGTTTACAATTTATCCCTCTATATACTGATGGTACCAAGGTTTACACAATTTGATTTTAACCCTTGTGATTAACTGTAAAAGTTTGTGGGATTTTGCAAAACTAGCTTTCTACTACGCAAGAGTTACTGAAAAACATGGTTTTTGCAGAATATTTTTAATCAAATACACACTGAATGAAGAAATATTGTCCCTAAATGAGTATTACGCTGTAATGAGGGAAAACATATTATGAAAATATTACTATAAAGTCCATGGTTTGAAATAAAAATCAAGTGAGATTCTAAGTAGTAAGTTACCGTTTCAAATTTCGAATGTTTGAGTTATAAAATATAGCAAAATCAGTGGGAGAAAGTGTTTGTATCAATTTCAGTCAAGTACACATTCTCAGAATTAGAAACGATTGTGGAGGTATCCAAATCAAAGGAGGAAACCTTCGAACATAGATGATGTTAGAGTATAGAAACAATCAAAACATGTGTGTAAAAAGAAGAGCTAAGACACTGTAAAATTGATGGAATTCTTTTTTATAGTAGAAGACACCAAAGTTTGCATGAAGATGTGATGAACAGGAGTGAATTGGGTGATGAAAACAAACAATGATGTTATTGTTGAAGATGTGCTGTAAATCGTGAATAAGCTAATAATGCTAAAATTTCATAAATACGAATATGATTTAGTTTCTATTTTGGCTTTTAGTGCTGCTTTAGGGCTTTTAGTGCTTCTGTACCTCCTCAGAAGTTCCATATCCTCCCTTTCAATTTTTCATAAAGCTTCCAATCCGATAATGCTTCGACTTCCGTTACTGATTCGGTAATTATAAGCTGCTGTTTTTATTATTTTTATATATATTCTTCTAGCCTATTTTATAATCTAATCATTTCCCGTCATAGCCACACTTCACCTGACGATCTTCGAGAAATTATACGATGCTTCAAAAATTACTAGAAAATATTGATAAATCGCCACAGCAGTTCAAGTAATCTGGTGATATTCATACATTACCTTCACAGTACAAAATGCACTTGTAAGTCCAGTACGTGCACGCTTTTTACCATTAGAACAGAATAATGTTTAACTTTTAACCATATTTTATGTATACTGTATTCGGAATTTAGAAATTTTTGAAGACATTCTATTGTAAAATACGTGAAACGTTATAAAAATAAGGAAAAAAGTATAATGGGCGATATTTTTGGATAGAAAAGAGTAAAGAGTACCTCTAAAAGAGTATAATATTCTTAAAAATAGTATGTCTGGTTATCTACATTATATTAGGTGTAGAAAGCAAGATTTTCTAAAAACTGTTGAATGTTTTTAAAAGTTTCATACAGTGCATACTTTTCAATTATATTTGAAGCATATGGAATCTCTTAATAACGTCTAATTATGGCATTAAGCGATAAAGAAAGCAATTTTTAACTTTAAACCTCTTCTTACAAATAAGTTTGTTTATTTTTTTCAGAAACCAAGCTTTTATTTAAAAGAAAAACTGTCCTCAATTGTAGGAAAAAACTATCTTTACTTTCTTCATCAGTATCAAAGATGGCATCGTGGTAATGTTATATTAAACAATACTTTCAAACACGTTTCACCATAAATGATAGCTTCATTCACAAGCCGAAACATAAAATGTGTGGTTGAGTGAATTACTCTGAATGCAGATTTGCATTCCTATCTTCATAGAAAATGTTAGCTTCAGTCCACCACTCGCAATCGAAAAAGTCACATCGACATTATATTAGAACAGTATTATTCTTTGTACGAGCAAAAATCGTTTACTCCATCTAGACCAATAGACAAAATCTCTTGAATTCAAGTCTTCTCATCCAACAAATCCATTTTATTAGAACATGCCCTATTTTTCTTAACTTTAACTAACGGATCCACCAATCACTCGAAAGTTTGAAGGAAGAAAACAAGAAACAGAAAATATATACACGTCATAACTCTTTGACGTAATACACTTCAGTAAGTTTAAATATAAAACAATGTGTTTCTCGTATAGAAATAGCCCAAAAGCGTAGCATGCACAGTATCAATTTGTAACGATCTTATCAGGGGTTGATTTGAGTCCTATCTGCTTTTTGGCATTGGGGCGTAATTGATTCATACAGGCTTCTAAAAACTTTTATAATTTTACCGGCGGCGGTTCGAACCCCAAATGAGAGAAAGTTCATTTTTATTTTCATGAAACGCAATAGTAAGGTAAATACTGCCTGAACCGCTATGATCAGGTGCGGTAGTTGTCAGATATTTCAATTCGCTTTCACAATGTTTGACTGATCAGCACCAAATCTGGCAAGTTCTCAGTGTTGCAAACCAAGTTTATAAAAAATGAATGTGTAACGTTCAATCTTCTTGCAAGAGTGTAGCAAGAAAAGAGACGATAGTTCCATTAATTTGAGATGGCAAATGGTGTATTATATAGATGTATCGCAGAGAGCTTAATGGGTTTAGCAATGTAATATATCTGAGATGCTATAATCTACAATGTAAACTGACGTTCAAATTAATTAAAAGATTCAAATATTCAGATCAAGTTATAAAATATTAAATACTAAAATATATGACAAAATAGTGCTCGCGCAATAATATCAGAAATGTATAGAATTATTTTCTTGTGGTGGAAGAACACTAATGTAAAATCAATTGTCTACCGGTATAAACGATGTATTTGGATTTTAAAAAATCATTTCTTCCTCGGACTTCGGCCCGATCAGGCCTCTGCCAAGTCTTCAACAGGCAAGTCAGGGCAATAAATTATGATGTGATTCTATCATCCTTTCTCTCTCTCTCTTCATCCTGCTTTATGCTATGTTTCTCAGCCTGTCTTCATCAGGCAGGCAAGAGTTTCTTAAACTATGTTCTTGTGCTAGGCCATCTTCATTAGGTAGGTAAGCACAACTTCCTATTCTCTGCTCCAGCCCTTGTCAGGCAGGTTAGAGCATCTCAAACTATTGTGTATGCCGGCCCGTCCTCCTTAGGCAGGTAAGCATATGTGTTATCTTAGATCCTAGTTTCCTCTCATACATATGGATTTAGATTATCCTTCAGGTCATTTTTACATGTGTGCAGTTCCGTATGAACCCCTCCACATATAATCTTCGTTATATTACCCTGAGAAGGCAATTGAAGACAATAAAAATAAATTGATACGTTACCATCCCTTCATATGAGTTTAGCCGAGGTTCAGACTATGATAGCGGGATGACGTGTTAAATGCTTGTGTTCCTGGAATGTTATTAAGAAACTGGAACCTTCGCGATTCTGAGAAGAATTGCAACACTACATTATTTATATCTAACACTCTTTTATTGTACTAGCAGATTACTTTTCTATATTTAGTAAAAATATAAGTACTCAATCTCCATCATCCTGTGATTAACATTACGAACTCCGAATTGACAATTAGGAAGGAGAGGATGGTACCTTTCTATTCCAGGCGCACACGACACTACCGTTTTAAGTAATATAAACAAGTTCCACGCTTTTTGTTTTATTTCTCCTCCGAACTTATACTCTCTTGTATTTTGGCGATTTTAAATAACTTCCAAGCATTACATTTTTCCTGTAATTTTTACATTATTATATATCAATTTGGGTTGCCATCCGTCCAAATTCTATTGGGGTTGTCCCTCCTTCTCGAAATCTGTCTCGCATACCGTCATGAGTTTAGCGGGACAAAAGAGGAAAATTGCATTAGTAAGGCAGTAATTTCATAACAACTTACAATTTTAAAAAAATATATATTTATGGTCTTTGAGTAATTGCGACTCAGTCCGTTTCACTTTCCTTGTGTTAATTATACTGGTAACTTTCATCATACATAGTCTATTTTATGTTGTCAAGAATGAGTTTAATTACCAGCCTTGTCATTGTATTTCATCAACAAGTTATCTTTTATGCTTGCTTATGTTTTGACATTATGCGTATTAAATATATGGTCGGTCTATTTAAAGTCTTTTCCTCTCCCTTAGTATATATATATATGTTTAGAGTTTCAATCAGATTTTTATTATACGTTTTTAACGTTTTCTGTGTCCCTTCGAAGACGTACAGGCAGCGATGGCGCCAGGGTAAAAAGAAAACGAGGAGAACTGCGTATTTGATTTGATAAAAGTCGTAGGGGTGACGCAAGTTCATGGTATATGTAAAAAATAGAGAGTACTGACAAAACTAAGGGCTACAAAGGGGGCTAAGGTAGATTTCAGAGAGGTTCAGCATCCCTGTAGCGTCATCTCTGTGGATTGTGACGAAAAAAAAATACTCCAGGAGCGTCATATTTTTATTTTTATTTTTATTTAACAAACATTTATGGAACAGACCGGCATCTATGGCTTAGCCCGTCATATATAGGTACTCACACAAGGTAATATTGTATGTTGGGATGAACGCTTGGTCCTCCACCCTGTAGTAGGGGGGTTTCCGCTTTAAGGTGCGGAAGAAGGTTCAGCATTTAGACCGAAATTTACCTTTTTATCCAGCAAAATGGTTGGTTCAGGAAACTACAGTAGAAGTCCGATAGCCCGGCACGTTCGGGACCGGATTACCGAAAATGCCGGACTATCGGGCGGTACCTCTAACTACTGGTATAGGCTAAGCCGTACAGCGAAAACAATGAACTGAACCTGTGTGTGGTGACAGCCGAGTAAAGTCCGAACGCTTCCGATTGATTCCGAACAATGCTGATTGCCTCTAACACTAGCATACACGTAGTGGATACTTCCGAACCGCGCCAAGCGCTTTCAACTGTCGTTCACAAGCGTTTACAGGAAAAAAAAACAGGGATGGTGCCGGACAATCGGGCGTTCCGGACTGTTGGATGCCGGTCTATCGGACTTCTACTGTATTCAGCTACTAAAATGACCTATGGAGGCACACTTTACATTTGACAGCTTTTATTATAAAACGAAAGAGACAAAAATATAATAACAAAATAAAACAAGGAATGAGAGATACTTACATAATTAGGATTGTCCTATATCTAGATAGAACATTTCCTACTATGTGGAATATGGATTTTGGCTTCAGGAGCCTTATTGTCTTTGCATCCAGTATGACATTTAGAATCTTATTCATATTTCTCAGCGTATCAAAACTAACTAAGTGTAGAGAATGTGCAGCTTGCAACAGAATAACGAGGACTTGTAATAATTTACCAAATAGTACGACATGTTGAGGAAAGAAGGAATCGAACTTCAAGTTCTCAAGTTGATTGTTGTAATTACTAACCTGTGTTATATTCTACGTTTAGTGCCATGTTGGACGGCAGTCATCGTCTTCTGATACGCGGAGCACACATCGAGACAGCACGAGGGAAAGAACAGAGCTCGAATCAGGGTGTGTTTACTATTTATACAGGGGAAGTTGGGTGCAGCAGGATAGCTATTCTCACTATGACATATCACACCACGCCCGTATTACTATCCCCAACACATGACCAAATATGGTTCTTTTCTGAAGTTAGTTGCATGACTCGTTGTTTATGGCTACGTGTACTTTTCCACGTTTGTACACATCACATCCTTAGATTTGATCACGAGTCACATGAATTGTCTCTTGTCGTCATTCCTAATATCCGGACATTAGGATGTCCGGTGTGGGTGCAAATGGCAGTAGTTTCAAAAAGTGACGCCAGGCCATACGTCGTGTTGAGTGTGTAAGCAGTGCCACAAATCATTGAGAGCAGTGTTGTCAGGTGGAGGGAAACTTCCAGGAAAACGGGAAATCTGGGCCCAAAAAAGGCGAAAGGGAAAATGACTTGGAAATCGAGAAATTTTGTTGAATCTTTTTGTCCCATTTCTTTTCAAAGAAAACTCAGAATCTGGAAAAATGTTACAAATAATCGGGAATTTTTTCAGTATTTTTGGGGAAAAAGGCTATTGCAACAGGAACCTGACAACACTGTGTAGGAGAAATCTACGTTAGAGAAGCAACGGACAATGGAACGTTCTTGCGGCGGATTTTTGTGTGACGCACTTCCTGTCAAGGACATGCATGAGGAAATGTGTCCAGTGTATGGAGAAAAGTGATTTTCACTTGTTTTGTCAGCTCAAAGCTCGCCTTTGGCTGTAAAGGTTCCGCGGACGATACAGACGTTGCACGTTGTATGTGACTAAGACAGCAACCCAAAGACATTTTTGCAGCGAATATCATAGTGCACATCGTTGGGATCAGTGATTCAATGTATGATGTAGTTATGACGTAAAATAGTACTGGTTGTACTACGTATTTCATGCATTGTTATTTATGTAGCCATTTGTAATCTATTTACTGACTTTCTTGCGTATCTTTATGTTCAATTGTCGCAATGAGACAACCAAAAAAAAACATTTACATAAGAAAGCAGTAAGCTATTCGGGATGTGTTGTTTACAAATTTCAGGTTACAGCTTTCTGTTTTTCTCCATGTACAGGAAGATTCTTTATCTAGTTCAGAATCTACTTAATTTGCTGACGTAACTTCCTTGAACGGTATGACGAACTTCTTAAACTAAATCATGGAGGCCATTATTGTTGATTGTAGGTGTACGAGCGTTCCGGTTGATGGGTGAGATACCCAAAATAGGTCACCGTGACTGGATCTTAGTCGAACACGAATGGTGGTCAGTTCTTTTTCTTTTGGCACAGGAAATTTACTGTTTTTCATATTCTACTTAAATTCAGCTAATAAACTCAATTCGTCTGCGCTGTCACTTTGATTATGGGGGGGGGGGGGGGGGGACGCACGACCTCAACGAAAATTCAAATACAGGATGAAATAATTCAGCTACAGAAGAACTGACATTTGATACGTTTATATCAGAGGAAGCATTGATTTAATACACGTTCCATACACTTGACACGTACTCGTCAACAAGTAGATAAAAAGAAATTAGCAAGAGTGTTACGTAGTGCATCTATCCTCCCTCCCTCACTGTGAAAAATAAAAGGACAGTAATTTTATACAAATAATATAACTTTAGTACGAACACGTAAATAAATCATTGGTAAGTCAATACTTAGAACATATACTACAAATCCACAATTTTCGTTGCTCTAAGATGGCCACGAAAGACGTTAAAAGCAATCCGTTTTAACATTTCTTTTTTACTTCATACGAATGTCTCCGACAGAGGGCGATAGTTATCTTAATTATTCTATGTATGTATTGTATGAATCAATGATACAGTGCTCCTCTGGATGACATTTTGGAGCGCTGGATCACACCAGCATGTCTTACTCCGAAACGACTACCAATAATTTGATCAACTGTATTATTCACTACATTTTTCGACTAGTGCTATAGCGTTTGTTTAGCATTCGGATGATCGTAAGATCGATCCCGGTGGCCGCCCATCTTGACTAAAGGTTTTCTATTTTTCTTCAGTCACATCAGCGAATGCTGGGATGGTACCTATAAACTATGTCCTGGTCCTGGCCCCGTACCTTCCAATATCCTTTACCTAACCTGTATCTTCCCCCAAATTACTCTATGATGAAACGGTGATTCTACCAGACCCTTTCTTAATGATGTTTTATCTGCAATGTTTAGAATACAACCACAAATTTTAAATTGTTTACGGTTAAAAGACGATCGAAATCCTGCAAAACTCTATTTAAATCATACTCAGCCCCAATTTTTGGCTCTACACCCCAAAACTGGAAATTCAGGCAGAATATCTGTTAATAAATCAATGTATGTTAAATTGTTGTTGTTGAGTAGTAAGACATGTTTCATTTAGCAGAGCAACATCTTTTGATTTTTTAAGTACTAAAACTACGTATTTCAAATATGTTTTGTGGCTTATGATCATTGTTTTCACAACAATTTATGGGAGGGGATAACCATAAACATTAAAAAAAAAACACGTATAGGCCTACCATAATCTCTACTTTCAATAAGATAAACTTTCAACTAAATTACTAAGAGATAGCACTCGATGTATCTCCCTTCTCTATGATTCAACATTTTGTGTCTAACTTAACAAAATGCGGATTTTCAGGCACAGTCTTAGCTAGAAACTAGAGTTACGACACAAATGGTTTCAAATTAAGTAATTTTAAACAAGGTATCTAAAATTGAAATTATGAAGCCAATTCTCGGAAGATTATATGCATGAAATCTTGTAGTAAAGTTAAGTTGAAAAATTAAATCTTACAAGAATATGATAAGTTCTTGAGATGATTAGTTTTATTTTAGAAGATCATATTAAACCATCTATTATTGAAAAAAGCCTTGCGAAATATTTAATTAGGAATTCTACTGTAATTTCCTTTGCCTTTATGTGACATAATGTCTTGAGAAGATAGTTTCTTTTTTCAACAGAGACTACAGGAAAAGCTCTTATATTGCTGTTAAGAAATTCTTTGCACCTCTAGCGACTGTACTTTTCACTAGTTGAGAGGACGTTAACACTCGGTATTAAAGACAGAATAAACGTCAAAGTAATGACACCTTAAAACAAATTATCTGAGAACAGAGGGAAGACTTGTTGAGGAGATAGGGGCAAGTGGAGTAAGAATGGGGAAAAGAACGTAAAATGAGACAGAGTATGCGTGTGTGAGTGTGTCCCAGAGTAGAGCTAAAGTTTAACCGTCCAACTCTTCTTATCCTGGCCTCTAACCTCTGCGAAATTCTCCCCCCCCCCCACTCCACAGTGCCTTCCAGCTTCCAGTCCTGGAGTCGTTAGCTTTATGGACTTGCTTCCGGACACAAGATCTTCCTTCTTTTTTTTTTCGCGAGTTTAAATATTTTCTCGCTAGTCCCCTTCCCGTCTCGTCCGTCCGGCATTCCCCCTTTCCACTATTCTTCAACTTTATAATAGCACAAGACCATTCAGAGTGATTCTCAAACTAGGAGAAACTCTAGGCATTGTCACACAAGATTGGATTTGCAGAAAAGTAAGTTGAGATTCCATCCAGTGACTTCTGCGATGGTGGGTGTGTGTGGGATGTTAGCGAGGGGGGCTAAAGCAGAAAGAAGGAGTTAGATGAAGAGCTTAAGTGCGATGCATTATTTATGTTTTAATCTGCGAACTACTCGAGTTGGCATAAAGAACAAGAACCCGAGTCCAAGATATGCTTCCTTTATTCTTTCTTTTTCTCCAACCTTCATCTTCCTCTCTTGCTGCTGTGCAATTCTTTTCTTCAACGAACAACATTTCTGTAACTCCTTCCACCATTGTTATCTGGAAACCTCCCAATCTTTTGCGTCCTCGATCCTCTTTTGTTTTGCTTTCTTCTCCTGTCTTTCTCTCCCCCCTTTAGTGCCCTTCCTTCTTTCATGCCTTTCCATCATTTAGAAGATTCTCAAAATCCCGGAGGAGCCTAGATTAAAATTCTGTGTTTCTTCATATATATATAAGAAGATAATGTACTCAACTTCAGTTCTTTCTACAGGACTTTTTTCTTTAGCGTGGAATGGTTTTCAATTCTTAAGCTGTTACGCTTTAATGATGATAGTTTTCATTTTTGTCTTTTCTTTTTCTTTCTTTCCTTTGTGCGGAAGTTCTTATTCTTGTACTATGAAACGGTGCATGTCTCTGTCTGAAGATACTAAGAAAAGATCATATCTATGCCATGTTCATTTGTTTTGTTTTTTTCCTTTTCAGCTAGGTTATAGTTTAAACCGTAACAACACATAGCAGGATTTTTCACATACCAACACATATAGTTCTGTGAAACAAGGCTTAATTTATTTCATTGCTAACCTGTGTTTATATTGAAAATAATACTAATTCTTTTTTATGTAGGGGCATCCTTTAATGTTCAGAGTAAGAGCAAAAAAACTCTGTAATTCTTTGTTTGGGTAAGATTTTAAATATTGTATACATTGTAAGCATGTGTTTGCTGTCTTATCAATTTATTTGAACAGATAAATAAGCATAGGAAAAAAACTTGCTTCTACGATAAAGGTTGCAAGGGCTATTCGTTCTGAAACACACATATGAATCCCAAAATTACAAACCAGTAGGGAAAATATACAGTGTGGCTATGAAGTATTTTTCTGTACGCGAAATTAAAAGAAATACAAAATTGTTACATATTAGTAATCACACACTGCCGAGTATGTGCACCATTTGTTTTAAAGTACATTTCTTAATGTCAACCAAAATTTTAAAAACACAAATACATAACTTTTTTTTTACTCTGCATAATGCAGGCAAAGCTTTACTTAACATTCAGGTCAAATTGGCGACACTTGCGACACATGTATGATGTCTTCCTCATCTTTTTTCCATTACGGTTGTGGCATATCTTCCTTTTCTCCATCGTTTCCTTAAAAATTCAAGATACGTCTTATGGATACCCTACACCCTTCTTTTCCCCAAATTTTGATTTGTCTGATTTAGTACTTCACTCAACATCTTATTGTTCACTAATAACTTCCCACATTTCAACTGAACTCACACTGTCATTATTACGCGCTTACCGCGTAAGTCAGGTAACTGTAATAGCGTTTTCTCACTTTGGATGAACTCGAACATGGTGTTTTGTTCGACTTATATTTGTTTTTGCCGTAATACAGGCTGGATGTATCATTACGTTCACATGTTTGAAAGTCATCATCTTCATTCCGTTCAGAATGTGAATCATGTTCAGCGTTCAAAGCATAATCTACATCACAATCATGTTCCACGTCACTCCCTTCCTCTTCCTCTAACCATTGGGGAACAACATTCTGAAAACTCGAGTCATTTACGGTAACAGCGCGTGAAGGACCTGGGCCAGTTTCCATTACATAGCAACACAGACTGATCTCTCAGACTAATTCAGAACTTAAGCTTTGCTGTTCTTTTTTTTAAAGGGGGGGCTCCATAGTCTAGTGGTTAGAGCGTTGGACTCATGTCCGTGTGGTCCAGGTTTCAATTCCCGGCTGGAGTCCCACTTTTCAGCGTCCACCCAGCGTCGTGAGAAAAACTGGGGAGTCACGTGAATAAAGACGTGACGGCCACTCGGTCTAGAAAGCCCCTAATACGCCTGTTCGTGGCTAGATGACGCCCAATGCTGACCACACTGCCGTCATTCAGGTGGATGCAGTTCCACCAAGAGCGGACAGAGGGCGTTGGGGCAGGCTCAGGACCTATCAGTCTGTAATGCCGGTGGTTGTTGTTGTTCTCAAGGATCCCATTGAAGGACATACTTTTGCTATTGAAAGGAAATTTTCCAGCAGAATTTTTACAATAATTTGAGTATATTGTAATTAAAACCTAATTCCTATACTGTGAAGAAAAAATGCGAAATGTTCTTGGAGGAATCTAGGCAACCACAGCCACCTGGAAATTTCCAGAAACTTGACTAATAAGAAACAAGCCATCATTGAGTTTTCAAGGATGCTGTGGAGAGAGGTGTTCCTCAGTTACACCAGCCAAATGCCAAATGATATTTTCAACTTAGGCCCTGACCGACACTTTCCCATATCCTTTCCCTTCCCTTATCCCGACCTAAACTTTAGAGGCCACAAGGTCATAAATTAATAAAATTAAATTGAGGGTTAGAGCGAGCAAACAAAAAAGAAGAGAAGCTTGGAGGGAGATTTGAGCACGGATTGTTCAATTAAAAGTCCAAGATCTTACTGACTCGACTAAATTTCCAGTCATAAGAAAACACAACATCAAAACAGTATAGGGTGTCAGAAGTATATCGATTGAATCCCCGAAGTTGTTCTCACGAATAAACCCATATTTTAATCATGTTTCTATCCGGCAATTGAGTCCGTGAGATTAAAAAGGATACAAACTTTGGCTACTGTTGCGAGAAATAGGAGAAGTCTTGGTCATCTCATCGGATTTGCCATTTATCCCGGAATTATCCTAGATT
>JAGDQP010046578.1:0-15258 GCA_022664845.1 Lepisma saccharinum
GTTAATACCCAACGTTACCGACAACAAATGATCGATTTGCATCAAGCATTGAGTGAAAAACGACCAGAATATGACTAAAAACAACATAAAGTGATTGTGCTTCACGATAATGCACCCTCTCACACAGCAAAACCTGTCAGGGAAACGATTGCGAAGTTTGGCTGAGAAATCCTTCCGCATGCGGCTTACTCACCAGACTTGGTGCCTTCCGATTTTCACTTATTTGCATCCATGGGATACGCACTTGCTGACCAGCGCTTCACATCTTACGAAAATGGCTTGTTGACTGCTTTGCAGCACAAGAGGCACCGTTTGTTTGGTCTGGCATCCACACATTGCCGGAACGATGGCAGAAATGTACCTCTAGCGATGGCCAATACTTCGAATAAAATAGTTCTTAGCATTGTCATCCAATCACTGTGTCTTTTCTGTACATAAATCCCGGTTTCATATTTACGCACCTGGTAAGCTGAAACATTTGTTCTACATGTGAAGCAGCTACAGCTCCGTCTTGCCTCTTTACAAGCTATTTATGGTGACCAGATGTCCCGTTTTTAGCGGGACTATCTTTTTTTCTCGTTACGTGTTCCGTTGTCCCGACTAATTGCTAACGGGACGCCAAATGTCCCGTTTTTCCCCTACTAGATATAAATCGACGATTTGGTTCACTTTGCATAATATGCCTTGTTTACATTACTAATATTTTACCATGGTTAACGTTGACCCGAGTTCATTTTAGTAATGTAAACAGTAGTTACCGTTAACGCGGGCTCCAAATTTAACTAGCGTCAACTTACGACGGTTATCTTGTAACGTTAGTAAGAAACGACTGTCTAAATGCAAATTAGTTACTAGGCACGAATCACTTCGTGAGTTTATTTCTTTCTTTATCGAAATATATAGTATAATAGTGGTGCGTACTACTTTTAAAATATAAAAGAATGATGGCAGAACTAATCTACAAAATTTGACGCTACAATCAATTCATTTGTGTTCAATTTTTATAATGTAATCCTTTCTCGTGTAACAAGCAGCTTCTTTACTCAACCACGGAAACCTCAACCTTTTTCTTCACAGACAATGGTAGTACAAGCACGATAACCAAGTTAAGTTCGGTAGTCTGAACGCAAGTTAGTTTTACCCATAAGTTTCACCATCGTAAAATGTTAGTAATCTAAACAAAGCATTACTGTTGTTTTGGTCAGTGCTCGAAGTTGCCGCGTACCCTTACCTTTTCTAGCCACTTCTACAAACGTTCCCATCTTTTCAAACCGACTTCGATCACATGTTTTGTCTCAAATAACTTCCAGCAATTACCTGACAGTAGATAGTAGATAAGAAGAACTTACTCACGGAATCATGCTTTGTGCTGTCTTTCATAATTTGTTAGTTACCAGCAGGGAGCAGGTAGAAATCTTAACAACAGTTTAATGCACTTTAAAATGTAGACTTTGAATGTAAGAACATTGAGGGGATAGTGAGCTTTGTATTGGCTGTGCGAGGCATAAATGCAGCTGTTGAAAGAACCCTTTCAATTGTAAATTCTCTATGGACTGATCAGAGGAATTGTTTTATAGCAGGAACGAGACAAGCAATTACTGTTATCTAGTCTCATTTTCAGGATCTTAGTTTTAAAAAATTCAGAGTCTGTTGTTAAATTATCCTAAACTCCTCCAAGATATTAATTCATCAGAAAAATACATGGTAAAAAGCAATGTTTCCCGTTCTGAACCCAACGCCTCAGATTAGGTAGATTGTTCAAATGTTCATGTACAAGCTTGTATCTAGTCGATAGTTATTACTTGATTAATCGTTTTCCTAGTAGTTCTTGGTAGTTAAAAAGTTGTTGTTAAGTTCATAATTTAAATGTTCTGTATTATCCCGTTGTTATGTCTAAATTTATAAAATGTCCCGTTTTTTCATTTCAAACATCTGGTCGCTCTAAGCTAATTGTAGTCCGGAGCATCTTTACCCAATTGGAAAATTATTTCATTCTGAGTTTCTGGTGAAATGTAATCTATGTAATTAATCTCATAGATTTATCATAATCGATTCTAAATGTGATCTCTTCACTTTAATAGTTAAGAACTTTAGAAGAGCTAAAAGTCTTTTTTTTTTTTTGATTGGATTTGGTAAAGAAATTGAAAAAATTCAAATCACCAGGAATTCCAGCCGAATTAATTAAAGCAGGAGGAACGGCACTAATCAAGGAACTACATAAATTGATAAATGCTATATGGAGAAAGGAGGAGCTCCCATAGGAATGGAAAACCTCAATAATAGTTCCGATTTACAAAAAAAGGCGATAAATCGGACTGTAATAATTACCGCTTAATCTCGTTACTTCCAACCTGTTACAAGGTATTAAGTAATATTCTGTTAACACGCCTAAGTGTATACGCAGATAAAATAATTGGAGATCACCAATGTGGATTTAGAAGAAATAGATCCATGTTGGACCAAATTTTCTCCTTGAGACAAATTTTGGAGAAGAAATGGGAATACAATGGGACGGTTCATCAGCTATTCATTGATTTTAAGAAAGCATATAATTCTATCAAAAGGGAAAAGTTATATAGTATGCTGATACGATTTGGAATTCCGAAAAAGCTAGTTCAACTAGTGAAGATGTGTCTCAGCGACCCCATAAGCAAAGTACGGATAGGTCAGATAGATTCAAGATTCGCAACGGATTGAAACAAGTCGATGGCTTGTCCCCACTACTGTTTAGAATATGCAATTTTAAAAATTTTAAGGGGACAAAAAGGGACTGTCATTGAATGATTTGAATCAACTGTTCGTATACGCGGAAGATGTAGATTTAATAGGGGATGATATAGTTGCAGTACAAAGCAACACCGATGTCTTAGTAGAAGCATGCGATGAGATGGGTAAGCATAGATAAAATAAAATATATGATAACAAGCCGAAACACAGAAAATGAAGGAAATAAAAACATAAAATTTAGGGTTTAGATCATAGGGAAAGTAAACAAATTAAAATACTTCTGAGCATACGTAACAAGCAAAAATGAGGTCACGGAAGAAATAAAAAGTCGCTTAGTATCGGGGAACGCATGTTTCTATTCAGTCCAAAAACTTCTAACATCGCGAATAATATCACGGAAATTGAGATTGAAAATATACAGAACGGTTATTCTGCCGGTAATACCTTACGGTTGCGAAAGTTGGAGTACGATCCTAGCAGATGAACATAAATTACGTGTGTTTGAAAATAAGGGTTTGAGAAAATATACGGGTCGAAACGGGACGAGATAACTGGAGAGTGGAGGAGACTGCATAATGAAGAACTACATGGACTGTACGGTTCACCAGATGAACGTAAAAATAATGAAATCGCAACGATTAAGGTGGGCAGACCATGTAGCTCGGATGGTGGAAAACCGAAAATTATATTCTATCCTGGTTGGAAGGCCGGATGGAAGGAGACCATTGGAAAGATCGAGACGTCGTTGGGAGGACAATATTAGAAGAATCTTCGAGAAGTAGGTTTTCGTGATGAAAACTGGCTTGATATTGCCCAGGATAGAATCCAATGGAGAACGATTGTTACTGCGGCTATGAACTTGCGAGTGCCATGAGCCATAGAGTTAGTTAGTTTATTTACGGTCGTTTGATAACTTTGCCTCAGAGCAGAGGAGGATGGTGGGAGGAAGTCTGGAAGGGCCTAGTTTATAAGTATCATCCCAACGCTAATCTGATGGGACTGAGGAACCCTAGATTAAAATCTTGTTTGTGTTAAGAGTAGAAATGTTGTGAACGATTTGCCGCCCCTTCGCCCTCCTCACTATGCTATTGTCCTCCTCTGCAAGAACAATTTATACTCCCAGTGCCGTTTGGCCAAGAAATAAAAATGAAACATCTAATTTGGGCGGACTGATCTCTGTTTCCTTCTTTCATCCACATTTGCTAAATATTTCTACTTATTTTAGAAAAAAATAAAATCTGTAATTTTTCATTTGTATTCTGCAATAAATTTCCTTTAAATTCATGTACTTGCACATGGCCTACTTACGACGTTTAGTTTCGAAGTTGTCACTTGTATGTATATGTGGGGTGGGGATTATGGTTTGTCGCGGCGGACAAGTCCTTACGCTTTTGCTATCATGAGCTACAGCGTTGACATTCATTTAGGTAGTCGTTACAAGCTTCGTATTTACTTTTAAGTCAGAGAAAATATTTCATTTCAGTGATCAGGTTTCAGCGGTAATAAAGGTTGACACGTGAACGACTTATTTTCAAAATGGTAGGTTATCTTGATAAACACTGAATAAATGTTCGGGCGTGGTGACGTTCAGTACAAGTTCAATTTTAGGATTATTTTGGTTTCTTTTTATTGACACATGGAGCTATTAAACTTCAATATACAACAGAAAATAACATCCTTTGTCCAGGTTCTCTAAAGGTAACAGCAGCAACCTCAATACATGGGCATCTACACAATTCCACACACGTCGTCAGCGTCGGATCAAATTAGTAATGACTATCATAGTTGTAATATGCCAAATTGTATTTCTTCTGTCAAAAACATTTTATTTTATCATATTTATTATTAATAATTTTCTTAGGAACGATTAATTGAGGTTGGGAAGGTCAGGTTCCGGTTTTTTTTTCATTATACCCAATAGAACGCCGCCATTTTAAACGTTGTACCAAGGATACCAAGGATCTTGAGGATCTTGCTTTCATACCAATAATTGTACGCACACTGATAACACTGAGGTCCACAGGTAGGAAGCAACTTACTACTTTTAGTTCTCAACTCTCGCGCTAGATGGCAGCAAATTACGAACAACTCTTCTTCTTACATTTCTACCCTCTGGTGGAGGAAAGACACACTAACTAGAACAGAAATGTTTTGTTCAGTGCGTATTCCAGTGTTGCCAACCGTACGGCCTGGACCGTATTTGTACGGTAATTTCTCCCATCTGTACGGTATACGGCCCAAATGCCGAACCGTACGCATTTGGTACGGCCCTGGATAAAATTGAAAATAAAAGACTAATTATCACATGAAATAGACAAAAAATATTTCTTCAATTGAATGGACAATCTGGTGGCCTAGCGATCAGCAGCGTTGAGCATTGAAGGTAGGGGAGTAGGCCTATTACAACAGCAATGAGATTGAGAATTGCTTTTCGGGTAATTCCCGTTGGCTTTTGTTTCGGGAATGTTCCGTTATCTTGGCTTTTATTTCGGAGAAGTCCCATTGCTTCTGAAGAGTTGAATGTCGCTCTAACTTTCATCTCTTCCAGGTGGCGATCGGGCTCTGCATAGTGTGATTAATGTCAGGTGGATGTAAAGTATACACATTTCCCAGTGGAATATCACGAGCCTGAACGGTAAATATCAGGCGCGTGAACGATACAGAGAAGCGTGGAAAAAAAATCCAGAATGCAAGAATCTTTTATGTCATGATCCAGTGGCTGAGGTATGGTATGTAACGCAAACTGTATGGTATGTAACGCAAGTTTTGTATCGGAACTAAGCAATGTGAAAAGACACAACAAAAGTCAAAGTCACATAAAAACATGAAAAGTGTGTCGTTTTCTAGTCAGCGTAATTTAAATTTATTTTTAATAAAAGAGGACTATCTCACGAGTGTAGATAAACTGGCCCACGTGGCAGAAATTAAGTTTGCGGATTTCTTAGCAGAGCATACCATATCATTTAAAACAATGGAACACGTGCAAGACGTGATAAAACAGTCTTTCTCTGATTCAAAAATCGCAGAAAAATGCAAATGAAACGCAATCGTGAAAAATGTTATTGGTAGGTGTCATAAAACGGAATTAGGGAACGCGCCAAAGTCTGTAAAATTCAGACGAATCTACGGATATCGCGAGTGTTAAAAAACTTCATGCGTTGTGGTCCGTTATTTCGATTCTGCCTCAAATAAAATTGTAAGCAACTTTTGGAACCTCAACAATGTTAATGACGATGCGAACTCATAAAATGAATCAAGGTGCCGTTAGTGAAAATTTATTTCAGGGCATAAGTAACTCTTTAGGCTATCAATATTTGACATTCCTTTGGAAAACTGTGTTGGGTTTGCTTCGGTTGGATGCAACTTAATGATAGGTTCGAGGAATTCGGTAATGACTCATTTTAAAGGGAGGCGTCCCGGTATAACCGTATTAAAGTGTATATGTCCCTCACTTCATCTCTGTGCAAGCGTGGGCCTTATGCTTACCACATTCGAATGCAGATTGTGAGCGAGTGTTTCGTAAACTAAATTTGATAAAAGGGAAACGGAGAAATCGACTTTTAACATCAACAATTAGTGCATGTGTGTTATCAAATCAGTGCGTCCATAATAATGGCTTAACATGTCAAGATTTTACTCCCACTGAAGACAAGCTCAACTCAATGACAAGCTAGGTGTCTTTATGGGATTCCTAAGCAATCTTCTCAACAACAAAGCAGTAATCTATGCAGTGATGATGATGATGACAACGACGACGACTCCTTCAATTTCGACAACTAAAGTATGATGAGTGAGAAATCAACTTATTTTTTCCTTAAATTAGAAGATTGCTTTCATAGCTAAAATAGGGAATTTGTTCATAATATTAGCTTAATTTCTTGAAACACAAATTACTTATTTTTAAACATTTTCTCCCATATCATTGTTTTCATATTGCCTAAACTTCTGTTAACATTTAAGAACTTTAAAAACACCTTTAATTAAGGCCTTTATACGCACAGTAGCATGGAAATGGTAGTAGTAAAATGCTAACTTGAGGTGTGATTGAAATGTACGGCCCGAAGATAAAAAATACGGCCTATTTTCAAGATCTTTACGGTCTTCTCGTGTTCCGAGGTTGGCAACGCTGGCGTATTCTTGAATTGCGTGCATAGACCGAGCCAGAACTTTCTACGCAAGTGGGTCTTAGGTTGGCCAGAAAATATACAGGTGGACCAACTTATTTTTTCCCTTTAAATCCTGAAACCATAAATGGCGTTTTATGTTCTTTAACAAAACAACAGTAGTTTATGTGCGTGACAGGCTAATTTTTCTACCGCCACATGCATAAAATAGTGGGCAATTTTATAAGTTACAAAATACAACACTTTGCGAATTTCGAAAGAATAAGGACATATTGTATTATTAGAAAATGTATAAATAAAAGTTTGATACGATTATAAAATTTATTATGAAACTACAGTATTCATGAAGGCTGATTCTTCTATTTCGGTTCTCAAAATCGAACTCATCAACCACAGTAACCAAGTTCATTAGTTTCACTAGTTCATTTTCCAGAGTCAGCAAAGCAAGTTCACTACGTCCCTTATCAGTCACGAGGACTCATCCATCACCCGTGGTAGGCCTATTCCTGAGGCACATTAAGCGCTTGATATGAGGTTTGCCACAGAAATTACAGCTAATTTGTATAGTTCATGAAAATAATTCAATATTCTTGTAACGTCAATAACTGTGCTAATGTCTCCTAATCTTTCACAACGATTTTCGCTCTTGTAACTTTCAATAAGTTTAGGAAGCAATTTAATTTCAAGTAAAACAATGTCCATACGAATAGAACTAAAGAAAATAATTTGGTTGAGAAACGTCGAGCAACAGCATATTGTTTAACTGCAGTGGATTATTTCTTTGTATAATTCCACTATTTTTAATTAGCGTTGCCAATTATGTCCGTGTTGAATTAGGGACACAGTGGAAAATAAATAAACGTAGAAGTTTGGACTTTTGTAAGCCCCGAAGGTATGAATTTAGAACATTTGAGGCGTCCATTTCCAAACACGTGCTTGTCCTAAAAATTTGAAATTGAGACATTGGCGTTGTCGAGTTCATTTGATCTTTTTCTAATATATTAGTAAGATTTTGCGATTCCAAATTGTAAGAGTACAGTTAATTATCGTAAAAGACTAAAGGACAGAATCATAATATTAACAGTAAAAATTGCATATATTTTTATATTTTCCAATAGCCTTTTGCAAAGAAGGTAAAATATTGGTAAACATAAGGCTTCCTATGTTTTACAATTTGTTGAATTCTCTATACACGGATATAGCACAACAACAGCAATTTAACGTCATAGCGAAAGAAGCGTTGACATCATGTTTTTATTACTTATGAAATTATATTTATAAAATGTAAATATTATTTCTGCAATGTAACTTATTTAATAAATGCAAATTCCAGTGTTCTTAACGCACCGGCCTGGACAGGAGAGAGTATTAAATTTTACCTGGACAATTCAAATTTGTAGAACTGCAGAGAAATGTTCGTTTCGTCAATAGAGTTGTAAAATCCCCACTAGAGTCAGGACTGACTCTGCGAACGCGGCGTCACTTGAAAGTGGGGCGAGAGTATTATGTTCGTTTGACAAAACAACACGTATTGTGAGCTGTTATATTTTGCTCTTTAGCATTTTTTGACATAGTTCTTTGAATTTGAGAAGAAAACGTCGGTCTCCTATGCAGCTTATAGCTATACTGAGAGATTTAAGAAAGGAAGTAATGTATCGTTTCACAAATAAATGATCATATAATATTATTTCGTCAAAATAATAATAATAATAATAATGTAATACGCAGTTTCGTGCAGTTTATGACTATGCTAGTAATATAAAACAAAACACACATCTTTGATTAGAAGTATTTGGTTCAACATTGTGCTAGATCCATAATTATAAAACTGTCCCTCCATGACAACGGGAAGAGAAATATCCATAAAATTAGGTATTCTGACATTCAGAAATATTGCATCGTTTTCATTTAGGCCTTTTATATTCGTGTAGAAAAAAGAGGATAATTATATCTATCTATTTAAAATTTAAATAGTTCTAAACCCCTAATGTACTGTTTAATTTTATTTATGGCCTTTAGGCACCTAAGGCTCAGGCCGGGATAGGGACGGGAAAGGATTCGGGAAGGTGTTGACCAGGGCTTATGTTGAAGGTGACATACCTGCATTTGCCTGATGTGCCTGGGGAAAAACCTCAGGATGATCTGCCGTTGGAATCGAACCCACGACCTCTCCGAATGCTACACCAACGATCTACCACTGAGCTACTGCGGCTCGGTAAGTAGCCTAATGTGCTGTTGAAAAGACTTGTTAGATTATTAAGAACAATGATGATCATGATGAGTGTTCTGCCCAAAGGCAGGTCTTGACCTGAAGGTCCCAGAGCTGGGTGAACCGATGGTGATTTGCAATTGCCTTATATCGCATGAAGTTGACGTCCGAAGGATGGAACCTACAGTTTAAAGTGGGTTCTGAACCACTTGTGTCCTCGCCGGAAATCGAACCAGGAACATCTTGAGTACACTATGGAATCTACACTAACAATATAAACATAAATCTAGATAAGAAACACTTCTTATCGGTCACTGTGGTCGGCAATAGGAAGACTCGTGAATTCTATATACCTAAAGTCGGACACAATATATACTATGACTATTCGTACTGTTTAAGATATAAAGTTAAAACAGAACATTTGAAAAGCTAGAAACAACAATGTTGTTTCTTTAATAGTTTTAAGACAAAGACTTTTACCCTAAATTTAAAGACACTCTTCTTCATTTCAGATTACATTTCCGGCATCTTCTAACCAACCAGGGGAGCCAGATCTTTCTTCTGTGATCTTATATAATGTCACTTTCGATAGCTGGTAAAACTTACACTTATCAAGTTAAAGCTGTCCGAAAACTAGAGATAATTTTTATACACATTTTTGTAATGACATACGTCTTGTTTCAATGATATTTATGTGAAAATTGCCGACTACTAGTGTATGTCCGACGACCGGTGCCCTTGACCTATTTTTAATGTTATAATCTTCTTTGTAAATTTATGCAAGTAAACCATTGGTTGAATATAATTACAGTATCAGCAATTTGTGTGTATAATATTCATGTCACTTGCGATGTATCCCTAATGTTGTATAATATTTTTTAAATGTATTTGTAAAGTTTAAAAAAAAATATGTTATGAGGCTTTAAGTATCAACGTGATACTGTTTTATTTAACAAATAAAAACCGGGATGGCGCCTTCAACATTGGCCCTGGCCTACACCTTCCCGAATCCTTTCCCCTCCCTTATCCCAGCCTGAGCCTTAGATGCCTAAAGGAATTAAATAAAATTAAAAACTTAACAAAAAAATCTATGAGAACAAAAATAATACTTATCAAGAACGTTTTATATGTGATTTTTATATTAAATTTTATATTGATTAATTTAATTAGCAATTGTTTGTATCTTACATGTTGAACTAAACTAAAATGAACTCTCAAATGTTTTTCTTCATAAAAAGATCGTGTATGGCACATACATTAGCAGGAGCAGGATAGCTTGCTTTTTTGTGCCAAATAAATGGAGAAATAAATGAATGTTCAACCTATACCACGTAGACCAGTGTTCGATTTGTAGCGGGGGATGGTTGGGATTATCCCCCTCTCGGCAAAAATCTTCTCTGGTACTTTTTACAGATATATATATAACTTATATATACCTCTTACCTGGGATATGGACGATCCCAAAATACCGTATAATACATATCTCACTATTTCTTGCCCCTCTGTGGAAATTGCACAAATCGAACACTGACGTAGACTGTGGCGCCAGCTCTGACTCTAGTGGATGTTTTATAACTATGGTTTCGTAGGACGTTTGGGTTTTCTTACTCAAGTTTGTGAAAGATTGTTTATGCTGGAGACAATCACAAACAAGTTTTGGTTTCTTTTAATAATTCACAAAAGAGAATAAATTGAAGAAAAAGGAATGGTATATTTATTGCATATTTTATCAGAAGATTGGGCACTTTTCAGGTTATCACCGTTATTGTTACGCTCATTCATAACACGTGCGGCGTGAGGCAGTTAGGAAAAAGTTCTTCATGATGGAAAGCGATTTTTAAATCAGTCAATAGGAAATATTACCTGGTGATACACTTGAAATAATATTATGTGATTATGTCCATCAGACAGTAATAACAAATTGTAGTAAATTATACAATATTTGGTTGTTCAAGTGTTGTTATGAATGGTATCGCTCGACGGCAATGGTGAAATATCCAGTGTTTCTTTCAGAAGATTTCGTTCGTGGGGCCTCGTGGGGAGGCTCACGAAAATTATAATAACGTATATTGACTCCAATGTACTAAAATATAAAATAACAATAATGCTACTTAACAATATGTCGTCCTTCCTTCGTTAACCTCAAAATAACATGAATATTTATAGAAAGTGCTAATGTATTTCAGTATGCGTGGAGTAATACAAGTGTTGAAACTAATTCTTTCGGGGGAGTGGTTGAAAATCCCCGGGGGGCAAAGCCCCTCCGAAAGCATGCCTGAAAGAAACAGTGGAAATATCCCTGTATATCAATACGGTGGGCGAGTGGTGGGCCGACAAAATTTTAGGTGGACCTAGTCCCATCCAGGTCCATGTTTGCCGCCGCCCACGATTGAGGCCTTTGGAACCTGAGTGATCTAAGTGACATTTTTAGATAAAGAAAAGGCCGGGATTCATATTTTTGTATATGACACGAACATGCAACAAAATATTCAGACTTTGCAAGAAGACCTTGCGTTTTTGAGCAAACTATGAATATGTTATGCCACATACTTTTCCTGTTATGTACAAAAAATACACTGGAATTTTTTTATTTGAAAACGTCACTTTGATCACTCTAGTTCTTAAGGCCTCAGTCGAAGGGCCAGGGAAAAAAGCAACGTGCGGCAATGTACTTCAAAATCAATGACGGCGCTAGGATAAAATATCGGGGCAGGGGTAACAATATTTTCTTTGAACAAAGCGAGGGGATAATGACTGAAGTTTATGACTTATGTGCAGGGTAGAACAGACCCAACTGGAACCCGGGAATTCGAGGGTGGAAACCCGTCGACCATTTTGTCTTGGAAACGTAATGTTACCCAAGAAAGTAGATCATTTAATCCACTTTTGTTGCTACTGGTAACGTTAGATTCTTGTAGGTCTACCAAAATAGCAATTTTGATACACATTGCTGAAGTTATAATCTCAAACTGTACGACCCTTACAAATTTCAAAAAGAGGCCATGTAAAGCTTAATGATAACTGAACATTGCATTAATACAATCAAATTCTTTCAATGCCTTATATTTACCGGTACTTAATACTTTGTACTTCGAATCCTCTGTAAAACGCCTATTCATTTCTGCAATTATTCTGTCAATTACAGAAAGAAATATCCTAAGTCTGTAGTCTTCTTGGGATTGGATATTTTCTTCCTCAACAGATATTTGCTCAGTCATAATATACTGACGTAAGTGATGGGGCAGTGAACGTGTTCTGGACCCGTTAGAGCTATTCCATTATTTTCAGCAATACCCAAAGACTCGTTCCAAATTTTTTGGAACACCTCGACTGTGTTTTGAATATCAGTAAAATAATCCTCTACACCCTTCGTAACTAAAACAGCATCAGCCAGTGTGCTCTCCTTATTTTGTAGATAATCTGACAATCTTTTCAACTTTCCAAGAAAAAGTGTGAACAAGTTGAGTTGGAACACAAACTGAAAATTCACTTCACTCAATATCCGTCTTGCTTCAGAAGAGCGACTGCGATTTTCATTACTTATCTCAGCAATATCTGTTAGAATAACTGTCCTAAACGTTCTCTTCATAGCTACACAAGCTGCAACCTAAGATAAACGGGTAAAAAAGTCGTTAGTGGTTCAGAAGATATTTAATGCCATACATAATACTATCCATTTAATGCCATAAGAAGATAGTATACGTACATAAGAGGCAGCCACTTTTTGTGCTGTATCACTGAATATACCTCAGCAATATTCATAGGACGCGATCACCGATTAGTGGAAGGTCAATATGATGATCTAGTGTTCTGCCCGAAGGCAGGTCTTTGACCCGAAGGTCTCTAGGCAAAGTGAACCCATGGTGGTTTGCCATTGCCTTCCATTGCATTGCATGCTATTGTTGTATTCCTTAAACAAGGAGCAAAAGCAGTAGGATGACAAGCTTTACAAACGGGAATACAAGTTGCGGGGGATATGTTAGAAAACCGGTCTATTAAGGAATCTTTAAAAGCACGAGTTCGCGAAGCAGGATCATCTTTAAGAACAAAAGCTGAAAATAAAGTTAGTCAATTACTTAGTGGTAGTGGTAGAAGAAGGGCACGAAAACGTAAGGCTTCCATACGTATTGGACCACCAATTTTAAAAAGACGACGTGCTTGTAATAAAAGAAAGAGTAGAGATATTTTCACTTAAAAAATGTCATTTCTTACACCTAAAAGTAATGAATGCTGTACGAATGAATTCGATTTAGTTTCTGTCCCTATGACACAAACTGCTATTGAATCATTTCGAATGGTAGAGTATCGGCCAATTTCATCGCTTCCTTCTGATGGACCTATAGAATTTCTTGTGCCTGGAGATACTGCTGAATATATTCTTCCTGCACATATTTATCTTTATGTCAAGTGTAAAGTATCAAGGGGAAATGGAGATAATTTACAAGTAGCAGCGGAAGGACCACCAGCCGTTGTAGCAGATAATGTAGCGCCGATAAATAACTTTTTACATTCACTTTTTACCCAAGTTGATGTTTCTTTAAATGATAAAATTATTTCTTCTTCAAATGCTACGTATCCATTTCGAGCATACTTTGAAACTTTACTTAATTATTCTGAAGATGCAAGCAAAACTCATTTAACCACTGGATTATGGTATAAGGATACTGCAGGCCATTTTAATAGTCTCAATGAAAATAATGCTGGTTATTATAAACGAAAATCTCTTGTTGCTGGTAGCGCTTCGATTGATATGTATGGACGACTTCATACAGATATTTCTGGATCTAATCGAGTTCTTCCAAATAAAGTTAATCTTCGAATAAAATTAAGTCGTAGTAAAGATGCATTCTCCTTAATGGCAGCTGAAAATTCTGCGTTTATAGTTAAACTGGAAGAGGTTATTCTTTATGTTCGTCGAATTAATATTTCTGCTGATTTATCTTTACAGTTAAACAGTTTTATGACTCATGATACAGCAAAATTACCATTGATTAGAGTTGAAACAAGAGTACACACTATTCCTGCAAATGTTAATTCCTATAATAATATATTTCTTGGAAATGTACCAAAGGGTCTTATTATAGGTTTTACTGCGAATACTGCATTCAATGGAAAATACCATGAAAATCCCTTTCACTTTGAAACTTTTAATATTAATAAGTTGCAAGTACAAGTTGGTTCTCAATTTTATCCTCCCATCCCTCTTACTCCAGATTATGGTAATCAACTATATGTTCAATGTTTTCTCACCCTGTTCCCTTTAACTGGTATATTTCATGAAAATGTAAGTCATACAGTCACATACTCTTTATGCTTTTATTCTTTCTCCTACTAATACTTTGGATGATTCTACATGGGATGTTATTAAGGATTCTCCCGTTAATCTCAAAATAGGGTTCAGTCAAGCACCGGCACATTCTATTTCATGTATTGTTTACGCTCAATTTGATTCACTCATTCAAATTGATAAAGATCGTAATATATATACAGATCAAACAATGTGAAATTTAGTTCAGTTTGAGATTGACCATGAGGACTGTCATACACTTTTCAGCGTTTGAGTGTAGTGAGGAAAATAATTTCATAGTTAAAGAACTAGCCATAGTAAATCCTGATGCTAATAGTTTTCAAACCTGGCTTTTCAAACCCCCTTTCCAATATCAAAAATTACTATTCCAAGTTTGAGATTTACAAATGAATATTTAAGTCAGCATGTATTTGGTTTAGAGTGGATTGAAGGCGAAGTTCAATATGAGGAAGTTAAAAACATACTTACTAAGTATACCTCCTGCAGTGAAAGTGTGTATGTGCATGGAAAAGCACGTCAGGTTTTTTTAGAGTCTCTTCTACAAAGAACAGTGATTAATTTAGAAGATATAAAGTGTCCAAAATATAATTCACTAGCTTTTCCATCGCAAAGTTGTGCTCATCATCTTCATCAGCTCACAAGTTTTCGCTGTGCCTTAAAAGAAGCTTCAGTGTATGCAAAGTATTTAACATATTATAATCTAAATTCTTTTATTTTACCTAAAAATAGAACAGTGTATGAACCAACATCAATTAGTGAATCTAATTGCGATGTGGAGTGATGAGATTTTAAAAGTTATTCTTCAGGACTGTACTAGTTCAACTACGCTTACTGGAATTTATTCAGTGGACACTTTACCAAAACAAGTTGAATATCCGGCGACACTTATA
>JAGDQP010046580.1:4268-15257 GCA_022664845.1 Lepisma saccharinum
CCAATTAACTACAGAATAGCATGGCTTTCAGTAGAAGTCAACCTATTTCACTAAAAGCTCTGTCTTCAAAGGGTTAAATCGTTACTGTACCCAAACCTTGGGGGGGGGGGGGGTAAACACCCAAGTAATTTTAGTTATTAATGGGCCAAAAAATCCAGAGCAGAAGCTACTTCTTCTGTACGCCGACTTGCATACTAGTCCTATAGTCAGCATCAGGACTATATATTGTCACCCAACTACATCGCTGTACAAAATTTCATCTATGACGTCGGGAAATGAGTTAAATTAACGTCGCAAGATTTGAGGACATCATTATGAGTTTAAGAAAAGACTGTAAAAATTATTTCGTAATCACAATGGGTGAAAATATCGTACCATTTCAGGAAAATCCACTTTGGAAACCAGAAACTTAAAAAAACTGAATGAGGTATCTCAGCGAAAGTGTGTTTGTCTTGTAAGGTCTCGGGTTCAAATCTCAGGACCAGCCTCCTTATTTATATATTCTTTGCTTTACCTCCGTCACACCAGATATCTTGAGTTAATATCAGGACCTTATCTGTTCCCATTCTTCGTCCCATAGACGGAATGACTTATTGGAATAGTAGTTTGCATTTCCACTGGATAGAGAGAAAGCGTGTGACGTGACATCTGTGTTCGTTACTTGCTGGAAAAAATTTTGAAGTGTTCAAGAAAATCAGAAGTAGTATGCATTATAGCTGTCCAAACTAATGGAGGTAAACATGACGATACATTTGATATATCTTATACAGAATCAAATTCAATTGGCCAAAACTTGTGTACATAAGCTGAAATATCGATAATATCAAGCTTAAACTTAAGACAAAAATTCAATCTAAACTGTATAGATTACATAGAAAAGCTAGAATATTAGATAATTTATTTAATCTTGATGATAACGTAGGTTTCGTGTATTGTCTACATTTTGTAGAAGATAATTGAAAGTTTTGAGAGTGCTATGTAAGTATATCTTTACTATGTTTTCAATTAACGGTCATTGTTTTCAATGTTAGAAGCTATCGCATCCGTAAGCTATCAGTAACTATTTACAGTCATTCAAGGGAAGATATCCATCGGGAAAGATGCCTACAGTAGTGTGGTTCCATAACTATGAAGATAAATTGAGATCTTATATGGTGTTAAAAGAGTAGTCAATATTCTCTGTAAGAATCAAAAGTAAATATCGGATAGCGATTTTTTCCCATAGGAACAGGAAAATCTAAATTAAGCACTGGAAGTAACATTACTATGCATCACCACGCGCGTGTGACGTAATACGTGCTCTGTAAGTAAAGCTTCCATATCGTTGTTTGCAAGCTTCTAGCGCGGTTCAGTGGATAGAATGTCGGCTTGATAAGTAGGAGACCCGGGTTCGAACCTCAGAGGGGTTAACATTTTTTTTTATTTACTCGTTTTTGAAATTTTGCAAAGTTTACTGTCATTGGTTAGGTTAGGCTAGAAATATCAGGTTAGTTGTTCTCATTATACAAGCTCCACTAGCGGTATATAGTTCACTGCATCTATATGCTCATGAATGAGCATCTCATTAGTACTTCCGGTGCTAGATTAGAAAATCTAGTTTCCTAGGTGGAAAAGAAAAATTCGCTATCGGGTAATCTGTCAGGTGCAAACGCAGGAAGTCCTTTTACAAATAACCATGGTAGCACAAGAATATTAGGCCGAAACCGGGATAGTAACACGATTATTAGTTATGGTTGACCTCTCTGTATTAATTTGGATCAAAGTTGAGAGAAATATCATTGTCTGAATATGTCATTGCGCAATATTTATCGACAATGGTCGATATATTTCGGAAAAGCGGCGTGTGTGTTCGAAAATGTCTAAGTAATGGAAACATTACAGATGCTATGTCTAAAACTTCTATGCCTTCTCTGCTTAAAGTTATTCTGTTTCATGGTTAAGTTCAAGAAGTGCATAATCGAAGTATATTAGTTGCTGGATGGCTTCATAAGGCTGTGGCTAAAACTACAGATCACAAGTTTTCAGGTTCGAATCTAACAGCAGATAAAGGAGAAAATTTTCAGTTGTACATCAAGTTGAAAAAAAATAAAATAGAACGCACAGTGAAATAAGGCAGGATGTAATCAGGATCACATTTTTTCTAAAGCTACTGTAAAAAATATATACGTAATTCCGTTTACTAAAATAATACATTTTTCTCCGTAAAAGATGGTGCTTTCCGATAGCGATCAACATCAATATCGGTAATATCGGACGATGGTTTGGCATTCGATATTGGATAACAACCTCCATCGAAATTGCAAATAACCTGTTATTGAATCGGCCGACCAATGCGCGCTTTTTCCTTTACCTAAAATGTCCTCTATTGAGTAAAGTTTAGGATGAAGCTATACTCCATGACAAAGTAGAAAAAGCACTTCAATTGTGTAGCTTTGAATGTCAATTGCTTGCTTAGATTGGATCAGAAAGAAGTCGTGTGACTGGCAGGAAGCAGTCAGACACTCAGTTCTTCGAACTTTTCTTCTTGAATAGAATGTAGTCATACAAGGACATTTGCAATATGTTCAATAGAATTTGAATTTCACTTATGGCCTTTAGGCAACTATGGCTCAGGCCTGGATAGGCATACAGAGTAAAAGACAAATTTCTTAAATTTGAGAAAAATTTCTTAGCTGTGCCCGAGAAACAATTTTCTTAGACATGAGATATCAACATTGTCAATTAAATAAAAATGAGATGATACTGGTTTGTAAATAAGATCAGTAATCTTATTTTCAAACCACATGTTCTCTTTTTTAAATTAAAAGCGACTACTGATATCTCATTTCTAAGAAAAATGTTTCTCATGGAAACAGAGAAGAACTTTTGGGTTGGATTCCAGCAACCGACCATCCTGACTGCCAGGTTTCTCCTCCTTAGTCGCACCAGGCAAATGCCGAGATGGAACCTTACACATAGGGCCTGGCCGACACCTTCTCCAATCCTTTCCCTTCCCCTATCCCGTTCTGAGACTTAGATACCTAAAGACCATAAATAAAAAATCGATATAAGAACTTTTTCTCAATTTTAGAAAACAATTTTTTTACCATGCAGGGTGAGGATGTGGGAAGATAGTCGGCCAAGCCTAGTTTCCAAAGTAAAACCCCCGGTGTGGTTGAGGAAGACTGAGAAAACCTCTGTCAGGATTGTCGCTGCTGGGATCGAACTCAGGACCTCCGGAATAAGAGCTCAATGCTCTACCAACTGAACTAATGTACATGTTTAATAGAATATATGCCGTATGTTAAAGAATTATTTTTTTATTTTACGTAAATGTAAAGACATTATTTCATTAAATTGGTGCATGTTTCATTACCATATCACAAGGCAGACAAATATGCGCTTTCAGGCAGATGTCGTCTCGGTTATGACATTGTAACAAATATTTTCTGAAGTGTTTGAAATAATTCCATATTTTCTCATGTATTTCAGTCATGTTATAGTTAATGTAACCACGAAGGGTTTCCTTTTCATTTCATTATTATGGGCATATTTCTGAATTGTAATGTAAAACTACAAATTAGACATCTTTACCCAAATGAGTGGGTATCTTACGTTGATGTGTGGGTAATATGCATATTTTGATATCTCAGTTTAAAGGTCTATTTATCCGTTGCGTATCCATGTGGATTCATGTACTTGTGTCTATAAGAGCATCAATGTTGTGCAAAATGTTGCTATTTTGTTTTTTAATTAACTCAGAATAGCTCCTAGACCAGAACCTGTGTCATCTTTCCTCAATCCACTCTACAGTGTTTTCATTTACTTATATATTTTCCAAGGTTTGTAGCTTTCGGTCCAGGATATCAATTTCCTAAAAGACTTCATGTTGATATATCCCTCATCTCTGTTTGCTAAACTTATGTTGGCTTGTTTTTCCTTCTCGCCCATGGCTTCTCTGTTTTTCAGTCTTGTTTTATACGCAAAATGAATAGAATTTACAATTAATGCTACATGTTGATCGATGCATAGCATCTCAGATAGAATAAAATTGTTTCCAACTTATTTCCTAGTACAAGTATACTTAACTGTTTTTGTAGAATTTGAATTTATTTATAGCTTTAAGGCATCTATGGCTCACTCCGGGATACATTAGGGGCAGCTAGGTACTAAGTTGATAGCACCATCCAGACATTTACCTGGTATGAATAAGGGACACCCTAGAGAAACCTCAATCTGGATGGTCGGCCGCTGGTATCAAATTCAGGACGTCCTGAGTTCAAAGCCAACGTTCTACCCACTGAGCTACGTGCATTCGGTTTAAGCCTTTTGTATTGAAAGTCCTAAAATACACAGAGATAACCTTTGTTTGGAGGTAACTTAAAAAAGTATGTAAGTTCTAAATTATCATAATGATGATTCTGTAGTCACTTGTAAATTGTGTATTTGCATAGTGGAATCAAAGTTGTTTGTTCGATCAGAATATCAGTTTTGACTGTACGGTGGATATTTTTACCATTTCCTAAGCAATTAGAAATATGTCCTTTTATATTGTATTAATTCAGTCAAATTGCTATATTTGTAATTTGGTTGTAATAGCACTTCAGTGAAAATATTACATTTCAACATATATTACAAAGTAATGTGAGAAGAACTCCCCGTAGGTCTGGTGGTTAGCAGGAGTCCCGGTTTTGGAGTCCCGGAGTTACGGGATTATTGAGGAGTCCAGGGTTCGATACCCGGCGCTGTCAAGGATTTTTTGATCATGTATTGCACTTCAAGTATCTACTAGTAAGGGGGGGCACCTTCATTAATAAGAAGAAGGGAGATGGCCTAATTTCTCCTTATACCATGTAATATGACGAACATTAAAATTATACTAGAAAAATTATATGTCGTGCTAGCACTATCTATCACTGCTCAAATAATAATTTCCACGCAGGCCAATCCACTCCACCGACTGTGAGTAATTTCACGTTAGAATTATATTTGAAAATTTGTGTAGATTACTTACGATGCAAATGTTTACATTCCAGAAGTATGCTTTTATTTAGGTGTACCTTAAACATTTCTTGATTTATATTCCTAAATAGTTTGACGTAAAACGAATTAAGAAATACGATTCTAGCTTCTGTGGATATAAGGGCAGGTATAGAGTCTGAGCCAACTAAATTACATATTGGATTACAACTTATTACAAAACATACAAGAATAATATAATTTGTATCCTGGTGGGAGATTGGTTAAACTTGTCGGTCCGTAACTCGGGGTGCCTTGGGCTCAATATTAGGTGATACTTAATCATTACGGCGTCTATTTAAACTGTAAAACGCAATTATAAACTCATCCGATGGATCCAGCATTGTTTAACGCTGCCCAGGAAGCTGCTTATTATAAACCTGCCGCCAAGCATCATTTTCGTAACTCAGCAACAATGTGCCATTAACTGTATTATTTGTTGAACTATTTTACAGTCGCAAATTTCAACATTGTTAAGAAAAATATGGTAAAACATTAGATTTTGTACCTTCAAACATTGGGAATATGTATTTATATAACACATGCACAAGACACATTACCATCTTTCTGTATTATCTGAACTTCTATACTCCGAGTGAGTCAAAAACAGAGCAACACACTTAAAAATGGATTACCATTACATCGCAATATTACATCAGATAATTGGAAAAGTGTATGTGATAACTGAACTGTTCCGTCTCTATACGGATGAAGTATTTCATTCTTACTGGTAACATAATATACACAATTTTTGATAAATGTATACCACACAAGAAATCTAAATTAAAGAACTCTATTTGGTTTTCTAATTCCATAATTTGAGTAATTAGGTACCATCATAGAAAATGGAAGCAAGAAATCGGGGATGTTAGTTATCGCTATGATAACTACAAACGATCTCTATATCTATGATAAGAAACACATGCTCTTTCCAAAATGGAAATATCTATTGCTTGTACAATTTATTTGAGAAATTGCAAAATTTACATCTTCTTGGATCCAAAATGCTTCTGGGCATACATAAAAAAATAAAATACTTTTTCAAAGACAAACTTTACTAAAACATAATTTTGTTTATGCATGACTAAAAGAAAAGCATGAGGCGTGCTCTTATATACAATCACTTTATAAATTTTTGAATTGGCGCGCCCCATGCTTTTCTTTTTAGTCATGCATAAACAATTTTTTTTTTACTTTTCAGTGCAAATTATTAAAGTATGTCTTTAAAAAAATATTTATTATTATTTTTTTTCGAGTTATTTGGGTGTTTTCGAACACGTTTTCTCAACCTAATGTTTTGTGACCCAAATCATAGTGTTCTGCAACTAGTCAAAGGCAGGCAGGCTAGTATTTATTTTAGGGTAATGAAGTCCAAAAGAATATATTAAAATATGCTTTTAAAATATATAAATATATGAAAGTAACAATGGAATATTGTACTTTCACCCAACTTACGTCGCTGTGCTAAATTTCATTATTGTATGACGTCGGGAAATGGGTTAAAATAACGTTGCAAGATTTGAGGACATCACAAAGCATTGTGACCTAAGGAAAATAATGTAATATATGGTACGCAAGTCGGGATGCAATATTCTGTATTAGCAGGGGCAGCTATTAAGCGATGAGACGCTATTGCAGTGTATTTATGAAAAAAAAAGTGGCACATAACAAATCAAAATATTTTCCTGATACTTGAACACAACAAAATATTTCTGAAACTATAGATAACTAACTTCTGAACTTGTTGAATGCAGAAAATCCATGAAGAAACTTAAACAACGGATATCTTGTGCGCTTGACAAACTACTACTCTATATGAACTTCTTTTAAGGTTACTTTAAAACCAAGATCTCCAACAAAAGATGGCAGCACTATCTCCTTATATGTCTAATGTATTTTTATCGTTGAACGAAATTTCAATGCTGCTCCTACAAATTCAAACCTAGAGAGTTGAAACTTTCAGATAAGAAAATTCTTAACCAAGTCAAGAGTTCGATCAATACCGATTTTTTATTTCTGTTCTTGTTCATTGTTGAAATCACTTCAATGTTGTTATCGATATCCCAACCTATAACAATGAAGCTCTTTCAACAATGAGCAAGAAAGAAAAGAAAAAATCGGCACGGATAGAACTCTTGAATTGGTTATGAACTTTCTTCCCTGAAAGTTTGAACTCTCTCGGCTTGAATTTATAGGAGCAACATTGAAATTTCGTTTAACGATAAAAATACACCAGACGTATACGGAGATAGTGCTGCCATCTTTTGTTGGAGATCTTGGTTTTACATTAACCTTAACTAACTCCAAATACAGGTTACAGGCTAGAGGTGTTTTACATTGGAGACAGACGACAACAACTACAGCCAAAATATTATCACAGACTTTTTCACTACAAGTGATTTTAAAAAGTTCGCTAATACTCGAATTTCCCTACCAAGTGGAAACTTTCTCATGTCCCATTCTCAAAACTATCGTCACGAGTATTGATTTAGATAATTATCGTTCAATTGCGATATCATCTGCACCAGTAAATGTGCTCGAAATTTTATACATGAACAAAAATATTCACATGTTGACTTATTTATTTCTTCGACCTGAGCCTGAGATGCCTAAAGATCAGAAAATAAATTCAAATTCATTCATTTCATAATCCCAACAGGACTTATCTGAATTTGATTTCATTTGTGGCCTTTAGGCAATTTTCGCTCAGGCAGCACAATACTTCCTAACAAAAAGAAACTATAACTAATGTTGTTAGATTCACACATTTCTTTACTACATAAATCGATAATAAGGATAAATTTAGACAGACTTTTCGAAGGCATATAATTTCATTAATTCCGACATCCAGTTTAGCATCCCGGATCCCGACATGCTTCAACTTCACACAGAAAGTACGTAAGTTGTTAGTGTCTGATTTTCTGTCACGTTAAATACCGTACCGTCTAAATAACAAAATTAGAGGTACCACAGGAATCGAATTTTAAGCCTCTTTTGTTTTTTTATATTCGTAAATGACTTGCCTGCTATAATGACACTCTCCCACGAGCTACACTGCAAAAAATTGCTGTGTTAAATCAAGACTTTGGGGTGTTCGAGGGTGACTACCACTTTTTGTGTTAAATCAATACAAAAAAAGGTGTTGATGTCGGTGACAATCCAATGCATGTGTTGTCAATGTTGGTTCAACACTGTGATAGTATTATACCCTCCATCGTGATGAATCACCGAAAGAAGCACCGTTAACTGTGTTAATACAGAAAAGTGGTTGTCACCCTTGAACACGGGACAGTTTTGAATGAACACAGCCATTTTTTGTAGTGAAGTGTCTGCAGATGATTTAAAAAAATCTATTATAATATTGCCTCTAAAGTATACGTTGTTCCCTTACAAAATAGTATCGAAGCACTCCAATTAGCGTAAAACAAACAAGTTGTTATTTAGTGTCGAGAAATGTAGTGTAACGTGTTAAAGGAGGTAAAAAAATATTTGAAAGTCGAGTACAATATTAATAATACTCCACTAATCCTATTAGATTTTATTAAGGATTTTGGAGCGACCAAATAATCCAATTCTCTCATTCAACATGCACATCAATCGGATTTCTTTCAGGAAGGTTTTGGGAAACTCGGGTTGTAGTAAGACAAGAAGTGATCTCTTGATTATTAATACTATAAAAACTTCATATGATGCATATAGGGATGGACGCGAAAAGTCTCGTCTGGTCTCCTCTCGCAAACGAGACGAGATCTAAGATAATTTTTCGAGAGGAGAACGCGAGACGATAATTAAATATTTTTGCGATACGAGACGAGACAGCCCTAGTCTCGTGCGAGAAGTTTCTTGCGATTTCTCGCGGTCTTGCATGATCTTATGTTCGTATAGACATCTCTCTCTAGGTCAACAATTTTACGTACCGCTGCACAATGTCGGAATTCCATTAATCACAGTGTTATATTATTACAAGCTATTGTAATTCTCTAAAAGGACATTGGAAGTATTACCTACAACTCCATCAATTTCTATTTTTTTTTATAAAATAAAAGGTATTAAGCCAATTGAAGAAACTATCTTGTGCTAGAATTCAAGCAGAAGAAAGACGACACAACAAAATTCTAGCCAATAACAAAGTTGTTTTTCTGTCTTGTGGTCGAAACAAAATGTATTTTTGTTGGTACAAAATCAGTGACGACCTAATAGGACTCGAAGGAGAAACTTGACCTGGATATGTGTGCCATCTCAATAGGTGAGAAGGCAGAAAGCAGATCATATATACAGAATTTAAAGAGAAGAAGACTTCACTCAGCCTTCTGCATTAAATCTTGGACGTCAGATCTCTGCCTTCGTTCGGCGAAATTCAAACTTACACAAATCTGCATCTATCAATCTGGTAGACTCTGTATTTAATTCTATTTCTCTCCGAAACGAAACAGTACTTTTTAGCGACAAATTTTAAATAGTGCTTCGTAATAGTCACACACCTTCAAACAATTGATAGTCAAGTCTTCCTCATGGGCACCAAGTAATTATTTGGAAACATTCACTTCTCTTAAATATACATTCAAAAGTACAAACAGACTCAAGGTGTCAAACTCTAAATATTTGGTCACGGTAGGTCTTTACATGCAATGTCATGGGATACTACCACATGCTTTACAGGATTATAATGGCTCCCCCTCCGCTTCCCCAGGATTATTGTTACAATTAACTTTTTCTCATATTGCGGTTGTCCTTTGAACGGCCCTCTTTTGGTTTGATAAAATTGGTTCAAAGACATTTGTAATAGTAGATAATAAACCTTCTGGTTTCATTGAGTGAAATAATCTTAAAGAACTTTAATTTACATACTCAACAGAGTCAACCCTTTTTTTGTCTAACAACAGTAAAGATGTGTTCATGTTTGGGGAATTAAAAAAGAGAATAGATAGAATTATTTTCTATGATAAATTTCTTTTCTTTTTTAAGGAAAAATAAAGAAATACAGTTAACCGGAGTCGCTTAAGTCTGAAAACAGCCATATCTACTATTAAATAAAAGCCATGTGGCTAGTTTAACGATACTATGATATCACTGCTCTAGATTATTATACAAGGCGATTCTATGATGAAAGGAAAAGCATTGGATCCCAGCACAAAACGAACATGACAGACCTTTGCCTCTCTGCTCTCTAACTGCTCATGGTGACCTTCTGATTTGCTGTATTGTAAATTGTCAAAATATTTGCGAGAGAATGAAAATATTTATTTAGATTAAATCTTTAGACGGAACAAATCGACAGCTGCATGGGGGAGGCAGGACGACGGCAAATGGTAGGTAGGTAGGCCCTTCTGAATCTCTTATCAAATTTACAACTTAGTTTATCAGAGAGAAGTGTTTTGTGTGCTACAGCCTCCAATTTGATATACTGTTCACCAAATGGCGACAATCCTTCTGAAATAAATGTTCAAACTTTAAAATTGAAATTCAAAATGGAGAAATTTCAAAATTTCAGCAAATGATTTTTAATTGATGTACATTGGAATTGTGAGATGCTACAAATAAAAAAAAATCTAATTGAGTAAAGAACAGTCTTATTAAATTTACCAGCTGATTTTCACCAGCCTCCCATGCAGCTATTAGGACCATTAATTGAACGAATCATATTAAGGTCTATCTTATTGGCTGTCCGAATTTTGAAGGTAATGAATTTATACTGAAAACAAAATGGTTTTACAATGGTTGGCGGAGAGCACTTCGAACATTTATTAAAATAAAATCTTCCACAAAGTATTCATATTTAGTTTCTATTACTTAACATTTCGAAATGATATTACTGAAATTCTGAAATTATATAATTGGATTGTTGTGAGATTACAATACATTTAAAATGGTGCCATTTCGTCAATGTTGCTTCTGAAAAATTATCGCTTAGTTATTAGGCTGCAGAAAATAGTTCGACTCAAATTTACCAAACAGGTTTTCCCAGAGATTCTATTCTAAACTTTATATTAT